>VUQP01026389.1:0-31154 GCA_015108555.1 Coptodon rendalli
TCTTATTTTTTATTATAACCTTTATTTAACCAGGAAAAATAATCCCATTGAGATTAAGAACCTCTTTTTCAAGGGAGTCCTGGCCAAGAGGCGACAACACGTTAAAAATTACAAAGTTACATACATATTGTAAAATAACAATTACATTTTAAACAACAATTTTCTCTGACTCTCTCAATCTAGACTTAAAAGCATTTAATGAAATAAGATCTGCTATCTTCCAATCTTTTTGCATCTTGTTCCATGTGGATGGGGCAGCATAAATAAAAGCCCTCTTTCCCAGTTCGGTTCTGGCAAATGGAACATTAAGCAACAAAAGATCGCTTGAACGCAAGCTATAGGAAACAGTGCTTTTCCGTGTGAGCAGATCACAAATGTAAGTGGGCATTAGACCAAGCAGGGCCTTATAAATAAAGATGCACCAATGAGCAAATCTCCTGGAGGACAACGAAGGCCACCCCACACGAACATACAGATCACAACTATGGGTCAAAGCCCTACAGTTTGTAATAAACCGTAAAGAAGCATGATATACTGAATCGATCTTTTGAAGACACTGGGCAGAAGCATTCATATACAGCAGATCACCCATGCAATTAAAAGTCATGTGTCTCTCCTCTGACTAGCCTGATCACCCTCAATTTCACTGTTTAATAATGAAAATGCTCAGTCAAAACTCAACACTTTACTTTACTACAGGGAAACCCCCCTGTGAAACCTTTCAACCTTTACTTAGACTGACTCTTAGTGTAAATGTGTATGCTTGGCTACAGGTATTAGTGTTTACTGTGCAGATTTAAAGTCAGGAGAAGGAAAAGTGGCAGAGATGCACGGCTGCACTATTCAGTATGCAAGAAGAGCTGCAATCACCAGGACCACAGAAAAGAAAGATGACAGTCAGGATTCTGCTTTCAGCACAGGCTTACCAAAAAAACAAAAAACATAAAGTGAGCGCTCATATTATCGTTGTGCACTGTATCTTCATTTTAAGCCATCTGCAATTCAAGAAATGTATCAAATAGAAACAGTTGATCCTAATTATCCTTTTATCAAAGAGGGAAAATAACCTCTCTGCTAAACAAACACTCAAAACAGGGTTGAAACTGAATGCGGTGCCTTTATCCCCTGCATAAACACACTAGCTTGCCAAAATCAGTCTTCGTTCTGCATTCAAAGAGAGACACCGCTCCAGCGCAGAGATATTCTGACTAAACACGAGCGGCTCATATTTGGAGAGCCGAGCTCGGCCGACACCTCTGACACGATCCTCAGCACGACGCGCGCTCTCTGTTTGATCAGCTGCGAGTAAGAAATTAAACAAATCAGCATATTTACTGAGACGAGGAAGAGAAAACAGGAAGCTGCGGATTGGGTGCTGATGGGGATAAGCGAGTCGGAGCACCACAGACGCTGACTGACTGAGAAACGGGTGACCGCGCTGAAAAATGATAGGCATGATGGGAATTATGAAACGTGGCAGCCTGGCACAGGAGAGACTACATTCAGCGCTGTCTGTGAATGAAGTAATTAAGTAACTGTAACATTTGATCCAACTTGGCAAAACACAGCGGATCAAATCACTCTGCCACATGACAGTACTACTCTCACCACCTCCGCTTAACAGCTACCTGACAGGGACGTCTGCATGTGCCAAGGGACGAAAGGAGGAGGAGAAAGCGCAAAAGCAGAACTGACAACATGCAATGAGGCACACTTTAGGAAACAGGAAGCAAGAACATTAAAGAGGTGATAAGGTCAAACTGATCAAGGGAAACAGCATGGCAAGATAAACAGGATGCTAGAAGAAGACAAACTATAAAACCATGCAACAGAGCAACAATTACAAATAAGGTGGTATGCAGAGACAGCAACAAATGAACAAAGGAAGAAAAAAAACTACATGGAGCTGCTAAAACTGCCTTAAATATGATTACAAAACAGCTAATTAACTCAGTTTTAATTGGACGATATTAAAAAAGGCCATTGATAATCAGTTAAGTACCATGCCTGTTTTACATGTTTGTTACATTTAATTGATGAAAACTATCATATTTGGCAATACGGCTCCAGAAATATTCATGGATAAAAACAGGAAGACATGGTTAATGGTTCTTAAAGAAAATCTAGAAAGTGAATACGAGATAAGATAACTGTGAAAGTTCATGTGTCTTCAATGGTGAAAATGGAAGCAGGACAATGATGCTGGGTGGATGGTTTAAGAGAAAGTTTTTCCAGGGTTTGACATAGAGAACAGTTGATGATGATGAAGATGAGGGTGGCGGCGGCACAAGACAGAGGCACACACAAGCATCAGCAGTGCGATGACTCACAACCAGAGACCAACAGAGAACCGTAAGATGGCAACGATGGGGAAGCTCACTGAGAGTTCAAGGAAAGGAGGGTCGGGGGATTCGTGAAGGGAAGCTCAAGACGTCCAGATTCTGACCAATCAAACCGCTGGAAAAGAATTTCCCGTACTCCCTACCTGGGGAGGCAGCGTCCCCATCCAGCAGGTTGTCGTCCTCGGTGGTGTGGAAGTCCATGATGACGCCGGCTCCATCCAGCAGCTCCTCGTCGCTGCTGGCGCTGGCGATGCTGTTGTAGCTGTTCCTGCAGTAGCCTCTGTGGTACAGCTGCTCCGACTCCATTTAGCAACGCGCCGGGACCCTGGGTGATAAGGAGGGGAGTGGTGGAGTTATACATATTGTGCTTGATTAAAGAGTCTACATGGTGAAGCGAGTCTATGATGGGCCCAGGTGAGCAGGGTGGTATGTTAGCAGGTAAATAGCAACGATAGACGGGCACAACAAACACATCGGAATCAAATACAGCAATGCTTTGATGGTTGCTACGTTCACCGAATGGTCTGTAGACCTGTGTGACTGGGGCTCGCAACTGGTCGAAGAATACCCATCATTACTTCATGACCAGTGGATGCCAAATGGTTGCAGACTGGTCTCTAGTCCAGCGTGAATGGAGACTTCTTCACATGATCCTATGCTGTCACACATCCACACACATCATGGGTCTGCAAGTACACTTTATCCCGCCCCAAACAGAAAATCTTACCCTCTCTCTTTTTCATGCATCACACATACTTTTTTATCTCCATCTGTACTAACTGAATAATATCAAAACAGATAACAAGATCCAATATATAAAGTACACAGCATAATAAAGATATTACACCATTTAATCTGTTGGCGTTTTGCAGAGCGTAGCTTTGGTATGATAAAACTCCAACGTGTCATCCATCTACAGCCATCAATTTCTTTCTGCATACGAGAGGGACGAGACATGCATTCAGCTGAAAGATGAATGCAGGCTGACAGCGGGTAACGAGAAGAGAAAAATGCACGATGATGATGATGATGATGATGAAGATGATCAGCTCATGACCCAAAGTGAACTCTTCATGGCAATGACGTGGCACAGGAACAAATGCTTCAGTCAAACCTGAGGCGCAGTGAGCAGAAGAAACCTCCAGCCTCTAACTGCAGAGTTCAGTCCATCAATAAATCCCAGTGTTGGGGTTATTTTTCAGACTTACATGGATAACTTAACCACAAAAAAACCTAACAACCCTATATTACGTCTTCTTAACGCTTGTCTAAAGTCTTTTTCCACACATGTCTAAAAGCTTTATTTTTATATACAGTTTATATGCCCAATGTTTGAATTGTGTTTGGCATATGGATAAGAGACATTTCTTTATTTTTGTTTCTTAGCCTACTTGTTTTCTTCAGACAACACTAACAATTTTAAATCTTAAGTATTTGGCAAAGATGACGCACCAAACCGAAGGCCCTTCCACCCGCAGCGCAGCCAAGTGAAGGTTATTTATAGACTGAGGGATTAAAATGACACATGGGTATCCTCTCCACAATGAGAGCACGATTATGATAATATTCCTGCTGGGTGAAAAATTACAGAGCCTGTTCAATGCCACTGCATGCCACCTGCTCTTACATCTCGCCCCCTTGTGGAAAAGTTGGAAACTACACCTCAATACGTAACCACAAACGTGACTCAGGACCAAACCAAAAGTGATCCTGACCAGGCCCCACGCACGATGACAGTGCAGCGGGTCCTGAAGATTAAAGGTGACCTTCGGCTATTAATAGAAATATGTACCTCGAGACATAATGAGCCACGCTGTAATGGGGAAAGATGGAATATCAGCAGTGCTGAATAATGTAGGGTCTTTATTAAACAAGGATGCACAAGTGGCTCTATATTTCTCCAATATATTTGTGAAAGGAGACCTGGGCTTAAAACAGCTGTTAGCACATTTATATCCTACAGGAGCTAGATGTCCTACTCAATCTTTCTTCTGAGTTGTAAGCTTTTTATTGAGACAAAAAAAAAGGGACAGAGACCGAGACAGAAATGTGGTGTTTCAGAGCTGAAACCTTCTGAACACTGCTGGTGTGTGTGTGTGTGTGTGTGTGTGTGTGTGTGTGTGTGTGTGTGTGTGTGTGTGTTTTCCTGCTTGGATAACACTGACTGAATTATGGCCAGAAGTAAAACATGCTTAGTCAGCCCTCTAGTTCCTATGTTGCTTCACGCTAAAGTCGTTCATTTACTGACGGGTGTTTCTCCACACAGTGCTTTTCTTCATTTGACTTCCTGAAACCAGTTAAATTTAGACTTGAAGGCGCACAAAACTCAGTTTTGTGATAAAAACAGTGGGGAAGGTACAGCTGTTGTTCATCTATCTCCTCTTTGTCAGACTATATCTGCATAAAGCTTAAGCCCCCGCGTAGCTTTTTCAGGATTATAAGTGGTATTTTTATAAGAAGTACTTCTTTATAAGAAGTATTGTTTTCTTCTTTGGTATTGGGATACTAGAACTCATTGTGGAACTCTGTTCTGTTAACAATGAAGTAAATTGTATGGTTCACAGAAAGATACACAGAATGGCCTTTTGAAAATAATAAATATAAATCAAATACAATCCTCTGCACACATAAGTAGCCTGGCTTTGTGTCATATAAACAACAGATACACAATTAGCTGCCTCTGCAGTGAGCCTCTCTCCTGTCTTGCTAGCCTTCATTCATTAGCACCATATGAAGTACTTCTACACGCCCTGCAGCAGTGATTGCATTAAATTTTTCGTCACATTTGGCAACTGCATCCAAGTAGCTGTGACAATCAACTGGTCACCCAGAGGTGGAACATGCAACACCCTGAAACCCTTGAGCACGAGACAGCCTGTTTCCAACCATCGTGGTCCAACTCAGATTGACTTCAATCATTCTCAGACAGATTGGTGAAGGATTGCAGTGTGAGGTGTCTGGTTTCAAGGTTTCTGCCTGTGTCATTTGGCAGTTGAATCACTATCTGGCAGCACCTACCTCACGATTTGTGGAGGAATCTATGTGAACGTCATTTTCTCCATATGTACAGCAGACGGCAACAGATCTGCAATTTTCAATTATTACTTTTCACAATTCATAATTATGCACTAATACACAATTTATCATCGTTTATCCTGCACAGTTTGCATGATAAAATGCAAACTGATCAAAAATTAATCAAACAAAAATGCTAAGTCATTAAATATCCCGTTCTTACCCACCCGCAGGAATCACACAAACATGTTTCTCATAACTGACCCCCTCCCTTCAGACGCTGTTCTGTAGTGAAAATCTCTCACCTCCAGCAAACAAATGCTGACACTTGTTATAACAGCACACGACAGCCCAAGCTGTCACGAACAAAAAGCCTTCTGCAAAGGCCAACGGTGGAGCTACAGAGCACTAATCCTCACTGGAACCAACTCCACAGTGTGAGGGAAGAAAGAAAAGACAAACTTTCCCCGAGCCAACAATCACACTCATTCACTGTGAGACGGGACTTCCCTTTGAGCTTTATCAAATCAGTACGGTCAGGAAATTCAATTCAGCCTATTTGCTGAAACAACCCTGAGGCAGAGATTGTTTTCTCTTCGCTGTTTGACCTCCAGTTACATAAAAACTGCCAAGATCTTGGATCCATACTCTGCCAATTCTGGCATTTAAATAAAGCGCACATTTAAGCACAGCAGGGGTGCTGACTCACGAAGCATCGCAAGCTAAGACAATAAAATGCACGTACGAGATGAACCACGCTGCTGCGTCTCTTAATGATGGACAGCTTCAATTCTAACCATCATATTTTCTTTTACTCAGCTCTGCTAGTGCCATGTGATAGCTATAATTATGACAGTCTGCAGTGTACTTGTTCAAGTTTCCCCTCTTTCTCTGCAACAGAAATCAAAACAGTAATTACACCAGGGAGACCGGAGGGCGTTGATTATTTAGGAGCTGCAACCGAGCAACTCAGATTTCAGCTCGCCGTTTGAGGGTAAGCTGATAAGTGCGGCATAATCAGCAGCGCAGCAACAAAATGCTGCAGGGTCTGCTGATGTTATACAACTAGTTGAGCAGCGAGGGACCTTATCTTTCTTCAGCCGGTCACTATGGAGGTGTTGCCCAGGCGACTGTTGCTGAGATGTGACTCAGCTTTTTACCCTCCCTATAACGGCCGGGCTCGTACCTCCTTCGCAGAGAGGGCTTGACATGCGTATCCATCATAGGCAGCGGGCGGTCGATATATGGATCGTTTTGTAGGGAAACATCCGATGTAGAGCAGCCCCAGCACAGCACGGGGCTTTCACTCATCATAATTAACAGCACTTCAGCAACAAGCAGCCAACTGCTCTGACTGTGTCACTGACACTGATGGCTGAAGGTGTGAAGTCACGCAGGGAAGTCAATTTGAGAAAATAACACACGCATATACAGCCAAACATGCACATATAATGAATGTAAGCAGTTATTAGTTCATTTAAACAGACGAGTATCATTTAATCAACTTATACCATCATTGTTCTGCCACTTCAGCACTAAAGCTACACCCAATAGAAATGATCATTTCCAAAATGTTTTCTAATTATTTAACGAGCAGTCAAAGTAAAATGTAATAAGGGTAATACTTATAATAACACTACTACTATCAGTGATAATATATTTGATCAGATAGGCTGTAGTCAAACAGGGCTATAGACTGGTTGTGACCATCTGGCAACCACCAGCTACAAGTGGAAAAAGCCCCCCAAAAAGCACAGTACTGTCTCCCCAGTTGGCTAGTGTTGCTAAAGGTTGATAGCAGTGTCTGTGAAGACTGCTAAAGGCCCAGGCACATTGACCTAAAGACCAGTTGCAAAGAAGTGCTGCACTGAAAACCTCCTTATGATTGTGACTGTGTTGGTCAGTGGCAGGTGACCTGGGTTGCCTGTGGTCTGCAGTGAGGACTCAGACTTGTCTGCAAACGCTCAATAGTTGCTCTACAAGCGGTTGAGAACCTGAGAAAGATGCAACACAAACTGCAAAATATTTGCCTTCAGAGTAAAAGCTGCACCTATGGAAACATGTTGGTTGCTGCAGGGAGGCACATCTTTACTTTGATGTTGAACGTGCCAGCTGGGGAATACTCATTTTTCCCTAGCGACTAGTGGTTGCCAGATAGTCACCAACCCGTCTCTAGGTCTGTGTGACTGGGTTTAACTTAAAGGCACAATGGTTCAAACTACATGTACCTAGTTTATAACATTAAATCTGTACTTAGAAAACTATATGAAGTGGACAATGTGTTTGGCAGACGATTATAAAAGTATGATTAACAATAATAAAGTTATTTAGAAAGGACAAAATTATATGATTTACAAAATCATAATATACAAAATAAAATAAAATTAAATAAAAACTGAAAGAAATCAAACTCTTATAGTGAGCTATAGACATAATCTGCATATCTATTTAAAATCTAAATTTTCAAATAGACCAGTGAAGACTCAAGCACAGCATTGAGAGTATTTGCAGTGTGACTCAGCAGATAAGGATGAGCTAACAATAACCTAAAAATGTAAAAGTTAGACGTTATAAAACAAATAATTGTTAAATTATTAAAAAAAAATAAACAGTAACGAAATAGAAGATACTTGTGAAGTTTGTGTTCTTCGGCCTGCCTGGCTACTAGCAAACACTCAGTTGTGTTTTGTATTAAAGATGTGGTGCAGAACAGTCAGAAGGTGGCTGCAGAGCCAATACTGGGACAATGAATGGCTTTAACAGTAGAGTTAAACATACTTCTAAAACAAAGTGGCAGCCGGTGCAGAGTCCTTAAAACTGGTCTACTGTGTTCACTTGTCTTTGCTCTTGCAGGAATTCTTGCTGCTCCATTTTCAACAAATTTAAATCTATTAACTGGTATTCTGACTGATAACTGTTAAAATGCCACAGCAGTAATCTAATTTAGAGGAAATAAAAGCATGAAAAATAGCCTGACTGCCTCTAAAACTCAGTATTGATCGGGTCCCAGTTTCTCAAACGGTGGGAGCAGAATATGCATTTCTCCAAAGCGAGTTTTGTATCACAAAGAACAAATTTGTGATTAAATAACAACAGATTAATACAGGTGCTGACAGCACAAGGACCACAGAGGACTTCAAATTTGTATTTATTTATTTAACCTTTATTTATACAAGTTGTCGCATTGCGATCCAATGTCTCATTTGCAAGAGTGACCTGTTCCAGACAAACATATTAAAATGACCAATAAACAGCTAAATTTGTCTACTGTACACAGTCAAAATAAGTTCTGTATGCACATACACATTTCCAGTAACACTGATCAACTGACTGTCAGACTTTCTTTATATTAACACACAGATATATCATTCCCTAATGACTGCATTATAGGTTATTTTTGAGGTGGACAACTAAGTTTCTACATCAAGCTCTGCTTGCAGTGACTGTTATTGTGAAGTGGTGCTACATAAATAAACCTGAATGGAACTGAACTGCATGTTGTTTACTACACAGCACGTCAGCAGTATCGTATTGGTAGCTAGCAGGAGAGTTAACGTAGTGTGGAGGACTCTACCAGTAAAAGGTCAGCAGCTTGAGGGACTGCACTACAACTACAGACAGTTTTTATTTATAAGTTCACTGAAGTATCAGCAAATCTTTAACTAAGAAAAACTAAATTAATTGTCGTCAATTGTGTATAAACCGCAGACCTCACTTCAAAAGAGATTGTATTTTGGTTGCTGAACAAACACACACACACACACACACACACACACACACACACACAGACACACACACACACACAGATATAACTTGACAGAAAAATATATACACTCAGCAGTCAAAAGCACTAATACTACTTCTATTACTGTCAATAACAATGAAAACAAGTCTCACTTAAAGACACAGGCTACATTTTTCTTGTAAGGAAGACGACAAAACTGAGACTTAGCAGGATTTGTAAATGTTCAACCAGTCTCAGGCAGTGTGTGTAATCTGACCTACAACATAGCAAGCAGCAAACCTTACAGACCGGGTCATAAGTGGATAGGAGGGAGAGAAACAGTTGAACGAGCGGCTGTGAGTGCTGATTAACCCAACAGAGAACAAATCAAATAAAGAGCATTGCAGCACCTTTCGTCTGACCTGTCTGTGTGTGCCAGGGCGGAAAAAGTGAAAGCGCCACAGATGCTGATTGTACTGTGACGGGACTGCCGGCTAATCATGAATTACACACACACACACACACACACACACAGGGTTTTTAAACACAGATGGATATACAAGAGTAGGGGGGAACATCATCATGAGGTTATGCATAATATTACGAATTTTTTCAATGTCAAGGTCACTTTGTCAACAAGTTAGTGTCAGAGCTACGTGAATAGAATAAAAATGAATATTAATATGAATGTTGATCATGATCAGGCTCATCACTAATCACACAGAATATCTGTGTCTGCAGCATCCCAAATTTCACATCATGTGTTTGACATGATTTTTATAGAAGTGTTTAGCTGACTTAAAAGAAATCTAAAATTATTATTACTGATTAGTACATATTGTAATTCCAGCTTTGTAAAAGTAGGGGTTGTTTTTGTGTTTATCTTTATTTTGAATTCAGTCTTTTGAAGTGTTAAAAGTTGCTTAAAAACAGTTAAAAAAATCATTATTAGGTTATTTGTGTGATCATTCGTTACAGTTCAGGAAGTTAAACACAACCAGAAACTGCATGATTTATCAACCACGCAATCGGTGGATTTAATAACTATATGTTCCTGACGAGGAACATTTTTAGTAATTGAAAAATTCAATAAAAATATTTTTCTACCAAACTTTTTTTACTCATACACCATCCGGGACCTTTCTGTGTGGAGTTTGTGTTTGCTTGGGTTCTCTCCCTGGATACTCCGGCTTTCTCCTACAGTCCAAAGACATGCAGTTAGTGGGGTTAGTACTGGTGCATCTAAATTGCCCATAGGTGTGAATGTGAGTAGTGATCATTATCAACTAAAACTGTCGACCTGTGCAGGGTGTACCCCGCCTTTTACCCTATGGTAGCTGGGACAGGCTCCAGCCTTTCTCCAGTGTGAAATGGTTGTACAGCATACATCTACATACATGTTTAATCCATCCATCATATTCCACTTATCGCCTTATCAGAGTCGCCTATCCCAGCTCTCCTAAGGCAGGGTACACCCAGGACAGGTTGCCAGTCTGTCACAGGGCTAACACACAGAGACAGACAACCATTCACACTCACATTCACACCTGTGGGCAATTTAGAATCACCCATTAACCTAACCCCACTAACTGCATGTCTTTGGACTGTGGGAGGAAGGCAGATTGCCTGGAGTGAATCCACGCAGACACAGAGAGAACATGCAAACTCCACACAGAAAGACACTGGCCTAATGGTGGAATTGAACTCAGGACCTTTTTGCTGTGAGGCAACAGTGCTAAATGCCTGGCTGCCCCCATACATCTTTAATTTCTTTCAAAAAACAAGAAAGAACAAGAAACTTATGCATCCAATTCTTGTTTTTGAATAATTTTAAATTTATTTAGAATTTTCTCTTATACACAAAGTCAAAAGTATACATACACTCACTAAACTATTAATAAGTAGTGTTTTTCAACATTTTTATCTTGACTTGGCCAAGGTTTAATAACTTGTTGTTAGTGATCATGATCACCTAAAACTGGTCGTTTCTCTTCATCAGCATTAAAGGCATTTGTTTGACAGCACTCACTGGAGTATCAGCTGTCAAGCATGGGGGTGGTAGCATCATGCTCAGGAGCTGTTTTGCTGCCAGTGGTACTGGTACATTACACAAAGCGGAGGAATAATAATAAAGGAGAACTTCCTCCAAATTGTTCAACTTTACCTCAAATCAGCAGCAAGACAGATAAAACTTGGGACACATTTGGGTGTCCAACCCGACAATGATCCCAAACACACTTCAGATCTGGGTTTGGATAGATCAGGCTAACATTAAGCTTCTGGAATGACCTCCCCAAAGCCCTGACCTCAACCCTATTGAAAATTTGTGGACTGCGCCTAGCAGCAGAGTCCATGCTAGCAAACCAACCAATTTAAATGGACTCTACACCTTCTCCAAGAAGAGTAGCCAATATTCAGAAGCTTGTTGATGACTACAAAAAGCATCGAGATGTGACTTGCTTAGGGACATTTAACCAAATACTAGTGGGAATGTATGCATATATTTCAGCTTTTACATATATATATGTTTTTAAATGGATTAGAGAAAATCAAGAGTAAATTCAAACTTGTGCACCAAGATTTGTTTTTAAACTCATTGCTGTATAATCATACCAGCCTGGAAAAAGAACAGTTTAAAATCACCATAACATTTCTGCACATGATGAGTGTATTTTAATTCTGACCTGTATGATGGCTGTGATAAATAACAGCGACCACAATTATGACTTAATGCACATGACAGCATAATAGGTCAACTTCAAATGATCAATGATACAAAAAAACAGACAAACAAACAAACAAAAAAAATCAGTTTCCCATCACAGAAAGCCTGAAAACGTTCACTTTTTGAAAGCTACTTTCAGTGATTTGGGGGCATTATGCCTGAAAAAAAAATACTCATCAGTTTTCAAATTTATTTTCCACCTTGTAGAAAACACCTCATTTAATAACATCATACTGAATTATCTGGTGCACGAAAGGAAAACAACACCACAGTAAAGATGCAGTGCTTGACCTGCAGACCAACTTTTTTAAAGTCCCTGACAGTTAGTCGGTAAGTGAGTTATAGCTTAAAAATGCTCCTATACATGAGATTAAACAAGGAAAAGCCAGCTTTCAGCTCCAGAGCTGGACAGGTACAGACGCACTGATGGTTCCTCGGCTCCAGTGAAGAAAAACAACCCTGTCAGAGCAGCACGGCAGAAACAGAATCGCACCGACAGTCCTTTCTCGCACCCACACGAGCTCGGCAGTTAGCCGCGCGTGCACTACTATTACATCTGCATTACAGGGTAAACAGGTCCAGAAAAAAACAACAACAACAAGAAGAAGACAACAACCCCAGCTAGACTCACCCTGAGCTCCAACCAGAGGGCCTGACTCCAGCAAACTGTTTGCAAAACACAGTGAAACGTGCAGCCAGGCTAACAGTAAATTTCCACTGAAGGGGCATCGACGCGGAGCCAGGCTAGCATCCACAGCTAGCTAGCAAACCCGCTAGCACCTGTTCGACAGCGCCGAGGATGAGAAATGAAGCCAAGTTCACTGAATGTGACAGCTACAGGAGGACGGGTGGATGGACGGAGAGCTTCGGAGGATGAAACACACATCTGTGTTCTCCAGCACACAGCTGGCTAACCTTCACCTCAGCACCCGCAAATGACAGCAAACGTACCTTCCTGATGCCTCAAATCCAGCTCGGACGCAGCAGTTCATCCTTTTCCTGAGCTGAAGCCGGGGTTTAGTTTCCTACACCGAGGAGCTTGACATTCTCCTCATCCTGGTGGTGTTTTCCTTTTTTCAGTCCCATTCCTGTGTCAGTGACGTTCACTTCCTGTTCCCATCATATTCCAGCAGCAGCAGCAGCGGCGGACAGCGGCTCCCACCCACCGTCTCTGTGATAGTACAACAGCCTGGAAGCAGCCAGCCGATCAATTATTCATCCCACACTGCAACCGAACAGACAGAGACGACCGAAGGCGCTGCTGCGCAGACTTGTGTTGTTCGACTAATCACTCATCAAAATTCAACCATTTCAATCAGTTTTTAGTCATGCAATGCAACGGATAAGCTTGTCCACGCTGTGAAATGTCGAAATTCGAGGAGTGTGCAGAAACATGGTTGTCCAAACTACTTCCACCAGAAACAGTCATCATTTTTGGCCAGTGGACCACTTGTTTGACAACCCTTTTCCATGGAAAGAAGTGACGTTTCAATGACCTTGACCTTTGACCATAAAATCTAATCAGCTCATTTTTCAGTCTGAGTGAACTTTGTTCCAGATGTGAAGGAATTCCCCTGAGGCCTTCAAGAGAGCAAATGATGACACTGGGATGGACCGACACACTATAATCGGACATAGTTAATGAAAAAAGTGGCAATTAAATCCACAAATAAAGCCTTAAATGAAGCTTGTTGACTAAAATTAAAATAAAACACAACTTTAAAGTAATTTCCTTTATCCATTTGGATTCCTGGATGCTCTCCCACTAGACTCCGGGTAAGAGACAGATCGGGATTGTTGTCTCTGTCCTCTTCCTGTCAGTCTGTCTGGTTAAAGCCCCATTCACACAGGCCTAGGAGAATAGTTAGCAAACACCGATCACACCGATCCCTGGAGAAAAATATGTATAAAACATGCTGTGTTTTTTGTTTTTTCCAATTTCAAAAAACCTAAACCAACAAGCATAAAACCTTAGTGCATGACTGCTCATATTAATATTCATATTTAGAGCTGTTATACATTTTAACTGTATGCATAAGTTTCTTGCTGGAACTGGAATTTTGACCCATCAGACAGAAACAAGTCATCACTGAAGAAAAGCAAAGACTTTTTTTTTTATTAGTGAACACAAGAAAACAAACAGAGTGTTGTGTTTTAGATAATTCACATTTTAATAAATTAACTGTGAAAAACAATTCAGTTTTAACCCCGCTATTTCTCATCACCTTTCCCAATATCTTCTCTTACTGCAAGATTTTGCTTTCCTCCCTTCCTGTGCGCTCATTGGCCAACAGCACCACCTATTGATCAGAAGGAGTAACGTCATTTACAGACTCGTGGGATGATTTTAGAATTATTGTCTTTATCGGAAGAGCTAAAAGGTTGTGAGTGAGCTTTAATAACTGAAAATAAGATGACCTACTACACTGATGACTCAGAGTTTAAATCAATAAATCTCAGATTTCTCCATCATGAGCAGAGAAAACTAATTTGAACTTCCTCAATTTCTGTCAACTACTGATGTAAAAACACTGGCTGTTTCTTTCCACACAGGAAAGAAAAATTTCCACCACCTCGGTTTGTTGATTCTGAGCTCACAATTATGTCTTTTTTGATCTCCTATTAATGCTTTAAGTCTGAAGTGAAAAAAGACACCTTATTCTGCCGGCTGTTACAGACATCCTGATTTGTGGATCTATCATGAAACACCTCCCACGTTCCTCTCAGGTTTGAGGCAGGCTGTGGTAGAAGGCATCATCTCTGCGGTGCTGCTGGACCGGCATGTTCCTCCTCGTGCTTCTAACTTTCCCCAGGTCCACCTCAACAAGCACCAAACCTGGCTTCTCCTCCCCGCAGTCACCCAGCACCTCGCCCCAGGGGTCCACGGCCAGGGCGTGTCCGTATGACGAGCGCTTTTCGTGGTGGCGTCCAACTTGTGCCGCCGCCAGGACGAAGCACTGGGTCTCAATTGCCCGGGCACGTAGTAACACCTGAGTGTGAATGCATTTAAAGGAACATTTTTATGGAGACTGTTGGTTTATATCTCACAGCAATCCAGCTGTCCTATAATGAGCCAGCGCACCTCCCAGTGAGCAGCTCCTGTGGCTACAGTGAAGGCTGACGGGTATGTCAGGATCTCAGCCCCGTGTCTCTGCAGGGCGACCGACAACTCAGGAAATCTTAGATCGTAGCAGATGCCCAAGCCCACCTGGATTAAGCACAGGGTCAGTAGAAACACAAGTACCTGTGCCCACCTTAATGTTACTGCACTTAATCAGTGCTTTGGTGTTTCAAACACTGCAAATCATCATCTTTGAAGTAGTCCAAACAAGACCATTTAGTATAAATAACCCTGACTTACTTTTGGTGGATATTTAACATCATATGTAAAGAGAAACCAGTGTCAAAACTGTAGTAAATATTCTTATTTCATTAACCTTTTTTTATCAGTTGTCATCTCTCCCTCATTTCCTCTCTGAGTTTCTTTGTTCTTAACTGAACTCACCTGGCACACATGTAAGGACTGTAAAATAAAACCAACTGCAGAATCAGTTTCTTTTGCTTTCTTTTGCATTCTGACTGGATTCCCGTGATTATAACACCCTAAGCTTACATTTAAACCCCTAAATAACTAAATGTTTAATTTAATAAGAGGAATTAAAATTAATTTGCATGTTTAAAGTCTCTTAAAGTGACACCTTTCCGATTGGAGTCTGGATCGGGGCCACAAGGGAGGGTCCAGGAATGGTGAAAGCGCTTTCTTTGAGGGACACGCCTTTTTCTGGCAGCTCCACATCGAACAAGTGGGACTTCCTGTAGACTGAAACGATGTCACCTGTGGATGAAACGACAGCGTGTCAGCGTGAATGAACTAGATTTATTTTAAAGGGGTTTTAAACAGAGACAGGAAGGGAGGGAGGGCAGACAGTGGAAAAGCTTGTTAATAATAGACCTCTATCGTTAATTATGACGTGACTGTTGTAGATCCGTCGGTCAGCCTCCCAGTCGTGTCCCCTCTCATGAAATCCTCCAAGAGACAACCACAACTCCAACTTCCTGAAAGAAACAGCGATTTAAATACTTATCCACACGTTTCCAGCTGACTCCAGTTCATACACACTATGAAACCAAGAGCACATTTTGCCTTAACAAGCTGATTTTACTAACATTGCATTTAAGCAGTTAGTAAAAACTTAATCTCTCCAGTGGGTTTCATTGTTGGTGCTGGATAAAAGAGCCTGAAGGCTGTGTGTTTACCTGGCCAGCTGAGTGTATCTTGAGATCGTATCTCCTGCCAGGCTCTCTGACAGCGCCAGCGTCTCCTCTCTGCTGGATCCAATGTAGTCAAAGCCCTCAGGCAGGAAGACCATGCTGGCCCCTCGCTGCTTGGCTTCCTCCACCAGCTGTTTGCAGGCAGAGAAGTTGGCCTCTTTGTCAGGGGTGGCTGTCACCTGACAGACAGCGGCCAGCGGGTGAAGTGAGCCGGACATGCTGCGCAGACAAGAGGTTGTTTTTCAGCTGCAGGCCGGAGAAAACTTTCAGGTCAACCACCACCACAGCTGATCATTAACTACTGCTCTTACTACTCTGTTATACAGTTACTGACTGCAGCTCACTGCACTCACTGTGGCTTTTCAAGGACAGGTAGACATCTGTAAAACAAAACCTACAAATAAATCAGTATTTGAACCAACTCTTCAAGTTTTTATGCTCTTATTTGCTGACCTAACCCCACATTTGCAAATTCATGACACTTTGCTTAGCTCACAGCTGTAAAAATAATCAACAACAACAGCAACAACATACCTGTTTTGCAGCCTGGTGTTGTGTCTCAAAGCTGGGAACGAGACCAGAAACTTTGCAGATGATCCCAAAACGCACCTGAGCGTCAACATCGGCCCCAGACACTGTCACCTTCCCTGATTTGGCGATTTTAGTATCATCAATAAACATTTAATTCAGTGTTCTGCTCTGTCCTCTTCAACAGGAAGAGTTAAGGTTCATTCTTCTTCTCCTGTGAGCGCAGACATAAAGCACACCAGCTCCACCTAGTGGAGAGTCATAATATTGGCCTGTGACTAAGCTAAAGAAGCACTCTGAGAGCGCAAACCTCCACCACGGCAGCTCACTATCTGAGCAGTATTTACTTTTCAGGTTTTCTTTTTTCTCTTTAGAGGTATTTTAGGAAGTTTGAAGTGCAGTAAAAACAACAAATCTTCAGGTCAACTTGAAAGAAAGGCAGATGTGAAATGTAAAAGTGAGATCAGATGTCAAATATGATATGATATTTGATGGAAAATATAATGTGAAAAACTGCTGCAGTTTCCACAGTTTTCACTCTACAGACATCGTTTTACCCTCACAACTTAGGACCATTGTCTTCTTTCAAACGATGCAAACTTTTTGAACTGTGTGGATCCAAGTTGGGGATGTACCTTGTAACTGAAGCATTGCGTATTAAAAATACATTGTATTTTCAGTGAGGATTTTGTCTCAACAGCAGGGAAGACCTTACTTTTTAAACTGCTCATGCGATCATATTTTTGACATCAGGAACATAAAAAACACACTGTTGTGTAGGAAGTCCTCAACACCCTCCTTGACTAAGAAACTTTTTTTCATCAGGTGCACCAGGCAGATATGACTGGGATTTGTCACAAAATAACAGTATGACAGTATTTAATGCAGTCACACTGAAAGCTGCTGGCAGTTATTTTCAGATGGTAAATTTAAATATATGGGAATGATGGGTCATTCTGATTGGCACATAAACTTCAGGCTTGTTTTAAATTGGTGGATTGTCCCACACGTCTACTCAACTAACCTAATTGAATATGTCTCTGTTTTTAGTCTGTGCACGCACACACACACACACACACACACACACACACACACACACACACACACACACACACACACACACACACATGCAAAAGCTGAGATATTTTTCAGTCTTATATTTTTTTCTGGACTGAATTATTATGGCAGGAAGGCTCCAAAGCCTGTGGAGCTAAATTTGTCTGTGTGTCTGTATTTGTTTGCCTGTCAGCCAAGCAACATGAAAGCTTGTGAGGGGAGCAGCAGAGCTGTAACAGGAAGCAATCACTTCAGGAGCAAAATTATTATTGGGAGGTGACTTCTCATGAGAGAAGAAGCGAGGATGATGCACAGCTCCAAGTCATCTGAAGTTAGTTTCATGATAGCGACCTGCTCCAATAGCCAAAGAAAGCACTTCCGTGGTTGTGTATAAGTGATGGCTGTCACATTTGTGTATTTCTTAGGACTTTAGTCTGCATACGGTCATCAACTTACAACACAATATGTTCCCTGAAATTAAACGGTTATCTTCAAAAAAAGTATAAATCATAAGTGGTGTTTTTTCACACTGATTTCAGCGTAAATTTAACATTTCATTTGAATATTTCAGAATCAAGATGAGCCATCGAAAGACTTTTACAAGCGTAATTTGTTGCATTTTGCTGTAAAGTGATGATCTTACCTGGACATCCTCAGTACCACAGTATCGCAGCTCTATTTTCTTTTACTGGTGTGCAATTTGGCTGATATGGTCACATGATCATTTGTGACAGGGGTTATGTGGGTCAAGTGGGGTCATGAGTAGTATCCTGACATCCTGGCAGTCTAATCACCTGTTTATTTATTTAACAGCCAAACTCTGATCGACACCGACTGAAGCAGAGAGCGAGAAAGTGAAAGTAGCAGGAGGGGTTGATTAAGGTTCAGAGCTCCGTGGCTGGTGTTGGCTTGCATATCTCATATCCAACTGTTTGTCCAGCTTGTTATTCATTTTATAGATTGTAAAAATACAGATCCAAAAGTTCATAAAGATGTGGAAAAGAAATTTGGGAGGAAATAAAAAAAAAAGCATCATGTGCATAAAATCATGCACGATTCATCTACGTGTAAATTATTTTCATCTGAATTAACGTTTCACCCAAATAACAGAAAAAATCTTTATTAATTAAACTGAAAAACTATATGTGAGAGGGTTAAAATAATACTTTTTTTGTTTCTTTTTAATATCAGTCATGAGCTCTGTTATTGGGAATCTTGCCCTTACTACATTCAAAAAGTAATACAGCCTTTCATATGGACTGTAAGGGAAGCAAAGCTTGCTGCTGCCCTCTTTTGGAAAGTTCTGGTGCTACTTTTAGATTAAACTTCACTTGTATTTACAAGCCTTTGCCACACAGTGGAGACACATGATGGACTATTATTTCAGTATTAAAACACCTATTTCAACCACTCACATAAGTATGTCCACTTTGGTTTTTGGTTATCTTACTGCAAAATCTTCCTACATAAATGTATGCACTTTATTATTTTAACGATCAGTTCTTAACACTAAAGTTTACCCATTTGTTTCCTGTTTATTATAATAATAATTATTATTATTGCATTGGTTATAGATCTTGTGTAGTGACTACAGCTGAACAGGTCGTCCACTGATGTCGGAGGTTCGATGCCCAGCTCTGAACCTGGCCGAAAACATCCACCAGCAAACACTGCATATGGCAGATGATGCTCTGGATGAATGTGTGTACAAATAGGCAAATGGGGCCTAAAAAAGCAGGGCGTGTACAGTTACATTCATCACAGGACTAATGTCATCTTTCTGATGATATGGCATTTAGCCAATCACAATAGTGCTTGGTGTTTATAACATCGATTTTTTTTTCTCCTTTCTTTAAGGAGGAATTTTGAGTGTTGATTTACTAGTTTGCACAAAACACAAAATGTAAAAGTTATAAACAAATGTGTTTTCATTTCATCGCATGCAGGACTGAAGAATTCTGAAAGTCTAAGGATGAGATGCAAATACAGATATTTGCTATGCTGTGAGACGCACGCATTATTTTCATCAGACTTCAATTTGAATATGATAATACAGGCTGGAATCACATGCTTCACCCGCATTTTAATATCAGCAGCACCACTATTTCTCTGGGACTTTGCATAGACAAAATTCACAAGACCAGAGTAAATGGAGTCCCTGGTCTTTCTTCCTCTGTGGGAATTTGAGGGTGCAAGCATGACAAGGAGCTTCCATAGTAAAGAATGCATACACAATTAGTTTAGAGGTTAAAATTTTAAGGACACAGAAACGTTTTTCTGTCTTGTTCATCAGTGCACCATTTGAATTACAGAAAGCACTGATCGTTTGGCTAATTTTCTCATCCTCTACCACATTTGTGTATAAGTGCTTCCACCAGCAGCTTTTCCTTCTCTGAGTGACTTTTTGAATATTTCATCTCCAGCGTGGAGAAGAAGGGTTGAGTTACAGCAGGATGAGTGACTGCAGGGCAGGAGGGTTGCAGAGATCCACAGGTGGGGCCTCGCACACATACATGCTAGCAGTAAAAGGCTGGTGGGGCTAATTAGATATTTAACAGCACAGACACATGAGAGCACACGCATTATTGTGATGAGAGGTGGAAACTGAACAGCACAGTAGCTACGTTTTGAGGATATGGTGGTTAAGGAGTATTAGTTACTCAGAAAGTTACTCTAATCAGTGTCTTTATATCACTAATAAAAAATTATTGTAATGCCTTGCGGGCATCTTTGTGCTCACTGCTTTGGTTTTACGGTTTTACACCACAGCTGTTTTACTCACTGCTTTCATCAGCCAACCACAACCAGCCAATGCTACCCAGTAGACAGGCAAAGCCAACCCATTATGAATGTTATCAGCCCACTGAATGACTGTTATCATCTATTAGCATCATTCAGTAGGTGATCATGCAGGGCAGCTCTTGTAGCCGTGAGAATATGTAGGCTTACTTGTAAAATCTCATGCTTGGAGGCTTTTGGGGCTTTCTATGTGGTGGAAGTCTGTTTTTACCCAAACCCTGGCTTTCCCAAGTTACAACCAAGTAGTTTTGGTGTTTACGCCTAACCACACAGCAAAAACACCAAAACCTAAAACAAAAGACATGTGAAACTCAAGCGTCTTCAGTGAGCATCACTGATTTACATATCTCTTAATGCAAAATTTTATTGTGCTTATAAAGCGGAAACACTGGGCCTGAACGTCGTTTCAGTAACACAGGACTAACACACCTAAATGAGGTGATATGAGCTGATTAGTTTGTGGAACAGGCCAGATAGTGTTGATATCTCTGGGAATGACAATAACTGACCGCAATCAGTGAGGTGATACAAACAAATGCAAAGTCATCGGCAAAAGAAAGAGCACAGCGGATCATTTAGCTGCCAGTGAGACTTGTATTTACTCCCAAAAAGTCCAAAATAGAAGTCCACCACTTAGCCACAAAATGAAAATCATTTCTGCTGAATATTGTGTGTGTCCCTCTCAAACTATACAGATCAGAGCCACAGAAAGGTCTCGGTCAGCTTCTTCCCTATGCTAAACCAACAAGCGATGAACTCCACAAGACTGCTGAAGGTGTCTAGTGGTATCAGACAAGTGGAATGAGTTGTAGATCCTGTGACTTTAAAGGTGAGGCCTCCATGATTTTATATTACTTTTTTTCAAACACATATCGCAAATGCTTGTTCAGATTGAGGTCTTGGGGATTTTGAGGAAATTTCAACTCTTTACTATGTTCTGCAAACCATTTATGAACATTCAAGGACTGCTGTTGTTTCAGTTATGAGCACAAATCACTGTAACAGCCACATGAATGCCAGGTTTCCTAGCAGCACCTGTCAAACTGGCTTCTTCCTGTACTGCATCACGTTGTCACCTCTTCTCTCAATAAATGACACACATGCGCTTGTTGTCGGTGACATGAATTAAAACAAAATGTAATTCCTCAGACCAACTCATACTACTTCATTGCTCCGTCGTAAGTTGAGCACACATGCCAATTATAGGTACTTAAGAAAGAGGTTAGCATAATAACTTTTGGTATGCTGCAATATGTTCTGCTACCTTTCGATCATATCCTTTTAGTAATACCTCTCATTCTGGAGATGATCTGACCAAGAGTCTTGCAGTTTTAGCCATCAACAACTATGCTGCCCATTTTTCCTGCTTCAACGCAGCAATTTTAAGAACTGCCTGTATGTTGCTAGTAATGTTTACAGGTGTCATTTTCCTGAGATAAACAGTGCTACTCACTCTGCCTGATAGTGGTTTTAAATGTGTGCCTGATGCTGTGAAACCCGATGACTCCATGAGTGTCTGCAGCAATCTACAGAACATATTATCGGGTTTATGAGGAGATCTAAAGCTCCTATCCCTACCATCACCTCCCAAAAATGTAGCACCTGGTTTTTTCATTATCTCTTGCGTTTAGTTTACCAGCTCACTTTTCATCCGAGTTTAAACGCAAATAACAATGACAAAGACATAAAGTGAACAGGCATGAGTGGGAAGAGCACCCTACCTTTCTCAAGACCTTCAGGTGCATTAAACACACCTCTACTTGAGAGTTAGTTCCTCCCACTCTGTGCTCACCTGCATATAAGCACACCTGTAGCATCAGCAGCAAACAGAGCTTACTACATTCTTCTGGATCGTAGACTGACTCTACCTGAACAAAGTCCTGGTAAGGAGAATATATATCTTGTTGTTTTTATTCTTTTATTCTTTATTTTTAGGAATCAGACTTCCTTAAATGAAACAGGTAAATATTAATCAGTGGTTTTGCTTGCTTGTTTAATAAGTTTAATTAGTAATAAGGTTGTTATCATGGAATAATTATAATAATGCACTGACATGAATCAAAATAAAACTTCTAAACTTCTTGCTCAGTTTCATTCAAATGGTCAGCACACGTATTAGTCAGTTGATAGCGTGATGATGATCCCACATTATAAAATGCCCATTTCCTGCTGTACAGCGTGTCTCGTTGTGTTGCTGGAATTCACTCTGAATATTTTCTAGATCATTTTCCCAAGCTCTATCGCTCATCTGAACAAGGACTGTCTGTCTCCTGCTGGGTCCTTTGTAGTGTTGTGGGAACGGTGTTGTGAGGATCAAGTGACAGAGAGACAGAGAGGTTCCCTTGACCGCTAATCTGCCACTGAAACTTTGCGAGCGCACACACACACACACACACACACACACACACACACACACACACACACACACACACACACACACACATACAGAGAGAGACAAAGCCACCCTGCCCTTCACTACGTTTGACATCCAAAAAACAGTTAATCTTTTGTAAAGTCAAGGAAATACCATGAACACCTGTTGCGTTGGTACTAATATTACAGACAGTATCATCATTGATCATTAAAAACAGAAACCAATTACAAAGACGTGCCATTTGAAGGCGCATAGACACCTGTATCCTTCTCTGTTTGCTTCTGTTCTTTTAGAAATCCTCTATCAGTGTCTTCTTGAATATAAAACACATCTTATTATCATACGTAAAAGAATATGTGAGAGTCTCACAGTCTCAGTGAGAGGCTCTTCTTCAGCCCATAGCCAAGCTGTGGTCATTTGCATTTAGATTTTATGCTGACTTGAGTTGAATTATGTCTGCACAGAGCTGAGACTGACAGACTGAAGAGTCTCCGGCCACGAAGTCAGTCATCTCTTGATGCAGATGCTTAGGTTGAACAGCCACGAGGCAGCCGTGCATACGCTCATTGAAAGACTCCTTTCATCATTTTCAGTGGGCGATCAGTGGTCTTGAATATAAGACCCTACTTGTATTTCCATCAAAGTCTGCTGAAATGCTAGAATAAAGCACATTTGCTCAAGGACCACAAAAGAGCTTTTCTACAACCGGATCTCATGCAACACTACCTTTAAATGACTGCCAAAGGTCAAACAGACTGGCTTTTGAAGTTATGATGTGTGTAATTTAAACATTCATCTGCTCTCTTCGAAGATATGAACCTGTAAGAGACTAAACCTCTGTGATTGTGCTCTGGTTCTGTTTCTCAAGTTTATGCCTTTCCTCTGTCTTGTCTTCGTAGTTAAAAATAAACGTATAAGTACCCCAAGGGCAAATCATGCTACATAGCTAATAAGTATTAGCAGAAATTAACCATTTAATATAAGATGAGAACAGTTTTCAGCATTAAAGACAACTAAAAGAAATGGCTAGCAATAGAAATAGACAACCAAAATAAATGTACATATGCTTTAAATACAAACAACTGGCTGAGATTAGTAGCTAACATTATAGCTAACTGTCAGCTAATAGTACAGAACTACTAAAATCAAGTTTAAGCTGCTCACTTGTTAACTTATAGGATGGATAAATAAATAAATAAAACACATTTAAAAGTTGTCATTAAAGTTATTCTAGTGAGTCTTGAGCAAAAAAATATCTATTTACCAACTGGTTGGCGAGCGTTTGCTGGAAGTCGCTGGCTGTCCGTATGAAATCAGCTGCAAAGAGGAGGCTTCCTTTTTAATGTTTAATGCAGATTGCCACAGTTGCCTGTAGTTTGCGTGGAAGGTGCCAGTTGTCTGCAAATACTCATAAAATACTTGCTGAGCAGTAGTAGAAGTTTTAAAAGTTTGAGGCAAATCTGAAACAGAGAATATTCATCTTTAAAGTAAAATTTGTACCTCGTTGCCCCAACCAACGCGTTCCAAAAGGTGCAGCTTTTACTCTGAAGGCAAACTGCCTCCGTTTCTGGTTTCTGTTGCAGTTTTCACCGTTTCACCAGCGCTCAGAGAGTAGTTAGTGAATCTTTGCACTCAAGAGGACATGCTCCACGGAAACTACCAACCAATAAAATCAAGCTTTTTGCCAAATGGTCGGGTATCTGGCAAGGTCTGTCGCTAGCTGACGAGGCAAGGCCTAGCATCAACCTCCAGCGACCATTTGCCATCAGGTTGGGGAATACACATTTTTCCCTTGCGACCAATGGTGTCCAGGCCTGTGTAACTGGTGTCTTATTCAACTGACCTGACATTTGTCACATTTACAAAAAATGCTAGACAAGTTAACGCCATGCGGTTAGTAACTGCAAAACCTTGATATTGTAAGGTAAAAGCTGTCCAGATCCAGTTTAAATTGAGTTGATAAAGGAGCCGTGAGGCATATCAGAAAGGTTGGGAACCACTGGTTTGAAACACAACAATGTTTAATCCCCAACCCTTTTTGCTTTGTTCTTTACGCCTTCACAGCCGCCGATCATGGCCTCCAGTATTTCAATGAAAAGCTACTCTATTGGCCGTCAGCCCTCCTTTTCCAGTCGTTCGCTGATGGACACCGGCCGTGCTCGCTCTCGGGCTTCTGTGTCTTTCGCTGTAGCGAGCCCGCTCACCCGTTCAGCTTCCATCAGCCAGGATCTCAACGGGCCAGCAAGCCTTCAAATTAACGGACTGCATGGCAACAGCACAAATGAGAAGGAAGCTATGCAGAGTCTCAACAACCGTCTGGCCAACTACCTGGACAAGGTCTGACAATAACACAGCACTCCACTGTTACGTTATCAGCCCAGGAAATAACACAAGCAGTAAGCTGAAAGACTTTGATCATTAACCTGTGTCCTCCCTTCTCTGTGGCTCTTTGTATCCTCCAGGTGCGTTCACTGGAGCGCTCCAACGCTGATCTGGAAATGAAAATTAAGCAGCTGATGCTCGAACGCATTCCCAAAGGTCATGACCTCGATTCTATGATGGCCCAAGCTCATGCTGTTGAGCAAGAGGTAGGCATCGAGTGGCAGGCAGGCAGGCAGGCAAAAAAGTCAGGTCAGCATAAGATCTGAGTTTAGAAGGTGCAAACAAGGCTCAAGGTTATAATGACTTTGATCACTTTACATAGACAAAACATTCATGCAAATATCAGCTCTATTTTAGCAGGAAGTGCACTAGGAGAGTCATCACAGGCAGAATCAGCTCATACTTCTAGTTAACAAGTAGTAAAAGAAGCCAGAACAGAGTTAATGATTGTTTTGTGCTTTTTAAAACAGAATTAGTCATAGTTCAATGAAGCTTCTCACCAGCCACAAATCCAACTCTTAATGTGTAATTTAGAAACCTTGTTGCTATTAGTGTAATACACAAAGGTAACATGAACATACACTAAAGTTAAAATATATTATATAAGCTTTAATCCAGGATTTAATGCTATTATTGACCCATGTTAATATTCATCAGGTGAGGAAGAAGACCTTGGAAAATGCTCGTCTCATGCTAGAGATCGATAATGCTAAACTGGCTGCTGATGACTTCAGAATCAAGTGAGTGATTAATGATTGCACCATGGTGACGTAAAGCTGTTTTCGCAGAATGATACAGAGAGATGTTTCTGTTAATAATGTCATTGATGCCTCTGTCATGTTTTGGTCAAATATTTGCTCAATCAACAAAAAAATCAATGCACACTAACACAGCGTTATTTGGAAAAAAGTTATTTAAGTACTGATTATTAAATTAATAGATTACTGTAGAAACACTAAAAAGCACAATAAGAATAGTATGTCAGCTAACATACAGTTTTCATTACATACAGCCAAATATTTATCAGTATATGTATGTATGTATATGTATATTTAATACAAAGTTTTTCTTATTATTAGCTTATTATGCTGTATTAATTAATTTCAGGCTACTTTTGTAAGACTTCCTGACTGCATAGGCATTTCTTACTACTTTGACTAATAAATATTATGCAAAGGGAAGTCACAAGCAGAAGTACGGCAACACAAATGCAAATGTTTAACTTATGAAAAAAAAAACATTAAAGTACTTTTTTCCTGCAAACATGTTATTTCATATCCAGTATAGGCAGTTTCTACCGCAGTAAAAACAAGGGGGAAAAAAGCAGTTTACCTGTGGAGGTAATCAATAAAAGTTTACTGTAATATACGATGCTGCTCGTCTTTCCAAACTACTAGATGGGAGACTGAAATGGTGATGTGTCAGTCTGTGGAGCGAGACTGTATTGCGCTGAAAAAGGCCAAGACCGATCACGAGCAGATCATCGCCTCTTTGAGGGGAGATTTGGACAGCCTGAAAGAGGAACTTTACTTCCTCAAGAAAAACCATGAAGAGGTTAGTGTGTTTGCCACCATCGCCATGTTCTCGTTTTCTCTTCTCACTACTTGACATTTGTGTAGTCTCATTTTCATTTTGGCCCTCTCCCTTCCCCAGCCTGCCCTCACAAACACTTGCTTGAAACACGCTTGACCCACTTTGGTGGACTCAGTGGGCTTTTTTAGCGCCAACATAGACAGAAAACGATGTGTGGTTGAGGAGAGCGCAGCGATAGGTGGTCCTCTGGTTACTGTGGACAAAAGCAGCAGGTAGATCTGGTTGCTCACACCTGCTCTCTCTGTCCAGTCAGCTGATCCGAGGTGTTCTCCAAGGCAAAGATAAACTTACGCCCTCACACCAAAGGAGGAACTGATCTCCCTTTTACTGAAACAAGACTGTGTAGATCCTATTTGGTGCCACTTAGAGGCCACTAGAACAATGTGATGCAAAGAAAGAAGCAATATGTCAGAGACTGGAGGTTTTTAAAACCTCAATTTCACAGTGAAACAATGAACTGCTGCAAATATTCAGCATGAATTTAACCGAATAAGAGTAGATTATTAGAACAGATCACACATTCTTACTTTTTATGTATTTCACCCATGTGGTGCTTGCTTTGTGAATGTGAATCTCTGGAATCTATGCCTTTTTGTTGAATATATGGCAACTCATTTAGATAAGCAGTGTCTCTTTGGGGACCATTGGGACATTAGATAGACCCTAAGCAAGGATTCAGTGACTAAGCATGAAATATATAAACTATAATTCAAGTTTGTTGCCCAATAAAGTTTAGAAAAATGTGTATAAAGACATATCAAGGGCTTTAGTAATACGCTACTTTAGAATAAAACAGACTAGTGACAGAAAACAATGTAACAAAGAAGAGAGAGTGAAAGAAATCCACCAAGCATGCTTGAGCAGGATTATTTGTGTGCAAGTTGAAAGGCCAGGGGTAAGGTGAGTTCTTTCCCATTCAGTATTTATGAGAAACATCTAAATAATTAAAGTGCCATCACATCCTCTCTGTCAATCTGCGGTGTAGGGTTCACCGATCTCTTCATAGCCTTCTTCATATGCTGACTGTGGAAACCAGTGTTGGTTACATTTAATTAGAAGTGACATTTAATACACAGTGCAACTAAAATAATTTGGTTTAAAAATGACAATGTGAGCAATATAATAAAAATAATTTCCTGTGTACCTACAGGAACTCGAGCAGATGAAGTCTCGTATTGCCAGAGATGAGGTGAACGTGGAGGTGGACTCTGCCACTGGGCCGGAGCTGGGCACCATTCTGTCCGAGCTGCGTTCCCAATATGAGGGCATTGTGAAGAGGAACAAGGAACAGGCGGAGCAGTGGTATCGCAAGAAGGTGTGGGGAGTAATATCTAGTGTGAATCACTGTAATAATGTCAAATGGTCCTCACAAAGTTACATAAAAGGTCACAGAAAACACTTCTTTGCCAGCTGGAGACGATGCAGAATGAGGTGAAGGAGAGCAACGAGGCTCTGAGGGGAGCTCAGGGAGAGCTGACCGAGAGGCAGCGCTTCCTGCAGACCCTGGAGGTGGAGCTGGAGAGTCTGCACAAACAGGTGAGCTGGGATACAACAGCAAGATGAAATAGCGCACAGACATACTGTATTTATTGTGCGATCTACTGTACAATATAAAGCGCCTTGAGGCGACTTTTGTTGTGATTTGGCGCTATATAAATAAAATTGAATTGAATTGAATTGAATTGAATAGATTCCTTTAGCTTCCCCTCAACACCAACTGGTCATGTTAGATGGTTTTTCCTTCCCACTGTCACCAAGTGCTTGCTCATAGGGGCTGTCTAATTGTTGGAATTTTCCCTGTTACTGTAGTGTCTTTACCTTTAAATACAAAGCACCTTACTGTGATTTGACTCTATGTAAAATCGAATTGAAAAAGTCACTGTGTAGACAGAGAATGTCTACACAGTGTCTACAGCAAGAAAAGTCGCCCATCCCTAGGAAAGGTTGTGGTGTAGGTGAGGGTGTGGTCTTACTTCACTGCTGTTTTTCCTTTCTGCAGGCAGAAGAGTGACATGTCTGTGTTTCGGTTAAAAAAAACCCATTTTGAGTTGTGCAAACAAAGCCTAATACCCGCAAGAGCAGTGCAAACACACCTCAGTCATGATTCTAAATTTATGGTTACGAGTATTAACTTTTCATAAAGCCGCACTGAGATATGGTGTTGTATTAAAGAAAGAGATTTGTCCAACAGCAACAGAAAATCCTTACAGACGTCCAGATAAATCTCGTGTACATTCTTTGTACATTTTCGTACCACTGCATCTTATATTCTGGGAAAAAATCATTTTGTTTTTCTTTCATTTAATCCTGTGTTGACAGTAAACATGTTTTACCGTGCAGGGACATATCGCATTCAGTTGCGATATAATAGTATGGGGTGAGTTTCAGTGGTGAGGTGGGTTAATTGTGTCTGAGCAGCAAATGTTTGCTTTAGGTGCCAAGGACTTGTCCGTTCACAGGAGTTTGTTGATATGGGCTTGGGAAGCAATTTCAGAATCAGGCGACCTACTATGTAGCATCATATTACTGATCGCTGGTTACAACACAACACAGCAGAGTCACTGTTATGAGGAGAATCATAGGGTTATCATGTCCGGTGGACATGCTGGTGTTTTTTTAACTTGATACTGATATCATGACTATGAGGAATATTCATGGCAATTCCGGGTATAGATTGCATTTGTTGTTTTGTTCCCTTTTGCTCCTCAGATAGCAGCTCTGGAGGGAAACCTCGGTGAGACAGGTCAAAAGTATTCTGCTGAGATGGAGCGGCTGCAGGTCACCCTGAACCAGCTGGAGGAGGACCTCTCTCAGCTCAGGCTGGACATGCAGCGCACCAAGACCGACTACGAGCAGCTTCTTCGCATCAAGCAAAACTTGGAGATGGAGATCGCCACCTACAGACGCCTGCTGGAGGGAGAGGACTCGTAAGTATAGCGATAAAGATAATAAAGATTTAGCGCATGTCTCAAAGGGAAAATTATAATTAAGTATGCTTTACCCAGCCCTTTAAAATAAATCTGTATGTTAATAGCTTTGGCCAGCCAGTAACACAGAAACTTTAGTGAAGAAGTTAGAGAAGGACAATAACACACCTGATATACTCAGAGATTATGGTACATCCTTGTAGTTTGATGTTCAGTCAGAATTGGGATAATTTGGCTACACTGTTGCCTTGATCACAATACCTGTATGATCATCTTACATCAAGTGTTTCTTAGCCTGCCGCCTGGCATTGTTGGGTGTAGCTGTTCTCAGATGTCAGCTTTGGTGAGAACACTGTTACTGTGGCAACGTTCTCACCAAAGTAAGCAATAGACAGGAAAACTGACGAGAGAGTAAACTGTACTGCGTTGTTTATAAAACCTAATCACAAAAAAATATAATAATAAGCAAGTTGTAAGAACCTGAAGCTTGCTGTCAGTGTCCGGGCGTGTTTCATGCTAAGAGTCACCTTTCTCTACCTGAAAATGCCTGATTCATACATTTATGCTGTTTTGCTGTTACATCACTTCATTGTTGTGAGTAATTATGTGCATTCATACTGCGACAACATTCACTTTACTGCTGTCTAATGCATGTGTTTGTGGAAGTAAGGATTCCTATGCCAGTTAGTGCTTAAGATATTTCACATGATGGTAAATATGCCAGCAGCACTTTATTATAAGATATAACAGCAGCTGATTTATTTATTTGAAGCAGGCAGAACCAGCTGGCCTAAACAAAGTAGGTTTGCATGCTTTACGTTTCACAGTAATCCTTATGTGTCCACAACAAGCTAGTTTAGCTCCTCTCCTTTTAGGGTAGTGTTCTTCTGATTGGCTGCCCCTAACAAACTGAAGGTTTGAACAACAAATGGGTGGGGCTTTTGTACTCACAGCCAGATCTGTGTGCCTGAGGTGACTATATTAAGGATATCTGCTCTCACTGGCATCAAAGAGAGCTAAAAACTGAAATAAAGCTGCATGAAACCAGCTATTATAAAATATATAAGTTCCCTTTAAATGATTGCTTTGAATGTGTTAGTCTTGCTTTAATTCAAAGGTAATTCTAACAGGTTTTCTTTCTGCCCTACAGAGTCAAAGAAGTCCCTCCTCCACCAAAAAGTGAGTATACGGCTTTTAATTTGAACTGATAAGAGAAAGTCAGAAATTATAAACGAGAAGACCCGAATGACATCATTACACAATATCACACAATGGTAGAAATACCACAGTAGTAGCTGCTGTTGCTGTCGTTTATTGAAAATGTTATGGAAGTAAAGAATGACTAAAAGTGAAGTTATGAGAAAGATAAGTCAAGCAAATAGTTCAGAAAACATTTCGCAACCACTATTTAAAAAAA
>VUQP01026391.1:0-21799 GCA_015108555.1 Coptodon rendalli
CAAACAGGTATAACAGAACAACTTTAGTTTTGTTTTGTTTTTTTAAACTTGAGTATGAACTTATACAAAATGCAGCAAGATATTTAAAAAACATTTTATTGATTATAAAATACGCTATATCGGATTTATATCGGTATCAGACATAAAAAAGTGATATTGTGCCGTCTCTAGTACCTGTAATACCTACAGCATGTTCTAATCGCTCTAATAGGATATTATGGTCGACAGTATCGAACGCTGCACTGAGGTCTAGCAGGACAAGCACAGAGATGAGTCCACTGTCAGAGGTCATAAGAAGATCATTTGTAACCTTCACTAAAGCTGTTTCTGTGCTGTGATGAGCTCTGAAACCTGACTGAAACTCTTCAAATAAGCCATTCCTCTGCAGATGATCTGTTAGCTGTTTGACAACTACTCTTTCAAGGATGTTTGATATGAAAGCATTTGTTTATGTTTAAGTTGTTTGTTGCTGGTTTTTAGTTTGTTTTTGTCTCAATGGAGATGGGTTTTTGGGGGGTAGCAGGAGGAGAGAAGCTGCAGAGAGGCGTGTAAGACTGCAACTCTGCTTCCTGGTCCCAACTCTGGATAGTCAGATTTTGGGGGGTTTAATAAATGTGTCCATATTTCTAGAAATGAGAGTTGCTCCATCCAAAGTGGGATGGATGCCGTCTCTCCTAACAAGACCAGGTTTCCTCCAGAAGGTTTGCCAATTATCTATGAAGCCCACGCAGCAGCAGATCTCATGGCTTATTTGTTGTGTGATTGTAGGAGTACTGGGGCCGGTAACCTTTGACTCTAGAGCAGGGGTGTCCAACTCCAGGGCTCGAGGGCCGGTGTCCTGCAGGTTTTAGATGTGTCCTTGATCCAACACCGCTGTTGACCTCCTCAACATGAAGTTCTCCAGAGGCCTGGTAATAAACTAATCATGTGATTCAGGGTGAAATCTAAAACCTGCAGGACACCGGCCCCTGGAGGCCTGGAGCTGCCCACCCCTGCTCTAGAGGAACGGCACCACCTGAGAGAATCTCTGGCTCACCTCTTCGTGGACCGCCTCCACTTTTGGGTTGCTGCCAGTCCGTCGGAGACCAGCACCGGGTCCATTGCTCGCCATGGTGGCATCCGACTTGGATCTCTGGTGGGTCCTCCTGGACGGGGAAACAAACACCTCGGCTTGTCCCTGTCCAGGGAACATGGAAGAGGCCTCGGCGTTGCTGCCATCGTGTCTGTGATGGCGATGGCGGCGGTGAGACGGCGAGGATGCGGGGCTGTCAGATGGGGCAGGGTTGAGCTCGTCGGACAAGATGAGCTTTCGGAGTTTGGTTCCTCTGGAGTGGCGCTGGGTGGAGATATGCATGTCGGAGGAGTAGGCACCGAGCAGCCAGGCAGAGAGCAGCGAGAATGTGATGCTGGCGCCGCAGCGGTGGATCTACCGGACACAAACACCTGCATGAGAACCCCCCCGACTGTGACGCAATAGGTCACCGACCCCTCTTCTCTAGCTAACGTTAGCTGAGCTAGCTTAAACTTAGGGACTCGGCAGGTGTGTGTGGACTCACCAGGTACGGTCGGATGGCGTCGCCCACCTCTGTGTCCATGTGCACGTACATGTTGAGCAGCTGCGGCAGGTAGAAATCGACCTCGCTGTCCGGGAAGCTGAAGAGGCGGTTCCCGATGTACGCCTGCACACCCGGCTCCTTTGACTTGTACAGGTAGGAAATCGCCATGGAGACGTCAAACAGCTTGGACTCGAACAGGCGCAGCAGCCACGACTGCTTTGATGACGACGGTGGCGAGAAAGATTCTGGCCGAGCCGAAGGACGCGGGTCAGGCTGGGACGGCGTGTCAGCGTCTTCCTCATCTTCCTCTTTGATGGAGCCGGTGTCTGGGCTGATGAGCTGGGTCACGGCGCCGCGCTCTGTCACATCTGCCGGGTGCTGCCGCTGATCGTCCTGCAGCTTGACTTTAAGGAGCACTTCCTGGCACGCCTTCAGCGCCACCTCCGGGTCGATGACTGGAACAGCAGAACACAGAAATCGATATGGATCAAAACTAGCGGAGGATCTAGAGGTGTAGCTTTTGAAAACCCTGAACAGCAAGTTACCGCGATACTGTGGCCCCACCCACACCTCGCTCCACATTCATCCTAAGCAGTGAATATTTTGGACAGTTCATTGGAAAACCGTTTCCTCTCCTTGTTACCTTGCTCGACCCCTAGGTCCATCTCCATGGCGTCCTCTGAGATGACGTCCAGTGGAGGACTTGGTCCTCGCTGGTCGCCGCCACCGCTCGACGTGCCTCCGCTGCCGATGCCCTCGCTGGCGCTGCTGCTACCGAGGCTGCAGGTGCTGCCGATGCTCCCACTAGGGGAGGAGCTGCGGGGGCTGGCGCTGGGAGAGGAGACCTGATCCCCGTGGGTGGGCGGAGGCAGCTGCAGCTGAGGGCGAGCGTGACGGTGATGATGATGGTGATGGTGAGTGAGGAAGTCTGAGGAACTCTCAGAGCAGGAGGATGAGGAAGAGGAGGCGCTGGAGGGGGAGGAGGGGCAGGAGAACGTGGTAGGAGAGGAGGACGAGGCGGGGGGAGGGGGTTGTGCAGAGTGGGAAAGGCTGAGCGAGCGCACAGCCGGGGAACCTTCGGCGTCGGCCATTTTGGAAGAGGAGTCCTACAGAGAGACAGAGAGAGCACGAGTCGCATGACACACCTGAGAGGATTCAAGGTTTACCTGTTTACCCCCCAACACACACACACACACACACACACACACACAGATCAGTGAGGATGAGGTCACATGACTCCTCCTGGCTTCAGCTTGTCATACTTCCTGTTTTACAGGAAACATGCGACAAGTCCGTTGCACGTGGCACACACACCTTGACCTGAAACAAACTATGACATCACAGAGGTCCAAAGGTGGAAAACACTCCAGAAACTGAGCTCCAGGTGAGTCTGACAGTGGGAGTGTCCAGTGAGCACTGGTTGCTGATTAGTTCTTTATGAAGGTGGTTACTCTTCAACACTAGAACCACCAGGCAGATCAACCCTTTAAATATCCTGTAACACTGTTCAATACTGGAGGGTAGCCAGTGCCCCCCTTGCCCCCCTTGGGGACACACCTGTACAGGGGACTTGAGTTAGACCAAAGATGCTTTAAATCATTAGTTATTATTACAGACTCTGTTCACCCTGTCGTGTCACATGCCCCGCCCCTTTCTTTGTATTAATGCAGGCTTTTCCTTGGTGTGTAAAGCACCTGGTGACAAACTGTTGTGATTTAAACTGAATTGAAAACAGATGTGACTCTGGGCCGGAGCAGAGCGAGGAGAACGCGTGGCCCACTGTGTGGCTGTGCGGGGCAGCGTGGGACTAAACGAGCACGTGAAGAGTGGAAGGAGAGCAGAGCTGAGGAGGTGAAGCTGCAGGAGTCATGTCAGATGTGTTTGTCAGCCAGCTGTCAGGTTCAGTTTTACATGTAGGCGATCAGCTGTTCAGTCAGTACTTTCTTCTTCTATTAGATGTGCTGGTTTATTGGTTCTTTATTACTTTATGTGCATTTTTAAATTTCCCTGTATTGATGTGATCTCAGTCACTGATGAAAGCCCTGAGGGGAACTGTGGCCTGTAATCACAGTACTGCATGTCACGGGTACTTAAATAACACCCTGTTACTGCTGACACGTCACGCACGCTCTCGGCGCACATTAAAGACTCGGTTTGGTTCGGATCGATTAATCGGGCCTCTGATGCAGAACTCAAACTGGGAGGAAGAGGAGGAGAGCCGCTCCCTCCTGATGAAAACAAACCGGAGGAAGCAGCTTAAGCCCGGAGTCTAACCCGGGCCTGCCGAACCTGCTAACAGCTAACAGCTAACCCGAACAATAACAGAGAGGCCGAGGCGGAAAAACGAACCGAGGGCAGCAGCACCTACCCGGGTACCGAGGCGCTTTCAGCCCCCTTCAAAGCTCCGACAATCGAACTTCAGTCCGCTCCGCCCCGGGCTGTCCCGGTACGGTCCGGTTCTTTGATCCGGGTCCCGGTGCCGCGCTTAGTCCAGGATTTTAGGGTCGGTCCATCTGCTCTGGGTTTGTGGCCTGGCTCGGCTCGGCTCGGCTCGCTTTAAAACTGCGGTGACGCAACATCCGTAAAGACAGAGGCCGTACATAACTATCGGAGCTTCCGGTGGTCTTTACACAATAAAAGCACGTAGAGGAAAAAATAAAAACCAGCTGAGGACATCCGGACCACTGACAGTAGGAAAACATGAGGGACGGTGTGATGGGGGAGGGGCGCATGGATGGTTTGTTTTGGTCAAGGAAACTCGTCGCTTTGCCAACATTAGATGAATTAAGTTATACTTTTCCACTGGATTTAGCAACACGGAAACTTTACCTCAAAATCACTACCTTACCATAAGCATCTTTGACGACTCGAATGAGGTGGTCGTCTTTGTGCACGAACGGAGCACATGCAGTCGGTCACACCTTCGAGCTGTGGGCCGTCACCAACCAGTCCTCACGGTGTGGAGCTAACGGGACACTTTCTCACTTTAATGTCGGATTTTAATCCCTGTAGGAACATGTAGAAACAAAGGTTATTACCTGTGTGTGTTAGAAATACCCCGTGACAGAGTGACACGAAACACTCAAACACATGTTCTGGTTTCAGTCCAGGGGTCGACGTTGTGGAGGACTATAAATACCTGAGAGTACACACTGATAATAAACTGGACCGGGTTAAAAACACCACTGCTCTCTACAGGAAGGGCCAGACTCTCTGAGGTCCTTCATGAGTCTGTTGTGGTCAGTGCTATTGCTGTTGCATGCTGGGACAGCAGGCTGAGGCTCGCAGATGCCAGCAGACTCAGTAAACTGGTCTGTAAGGTTAGTAATGCTGTGGGGTTGGAGCTGGACTCCCTTAGGTGCTGTCGGAAAGGCGGATGTTGTCCAAGATAAGGACGATGCTGGATAATACATCCCACCCACTCCATGACGGCCCGGCCAATGAGATTACCCATAGTGCACCACTGAACGACACAGGAACTCATCCCTGCCTGTGGATATTTGTGTACGACTCCTTCGTCTAATGCAGAGCAGCAGTTAAAGCCTGTAGTTTGTCCTTCACAGAGAAAATAAAGTTTTACAGCTTAGAGTAATCAGATATATTTAGCTGTAATATTCTGGACATTTATAGTTGAGCTATTTGTATATATGGGAGTTACTTCTTATATTTTGTAACTTTGTAATATTGTCTTATTTAATTTTTATCATTTATGCAGTAAAAAATTTCAAAAATAAAATGAATAATTTTGAAAGACAGATCAGTGACAACAAATCGGGTCAGAATTCATCATATAAAATTGTTCATTTTGTTTACATGACCTTTATATGATGAATTCTGACCTGATTTGTAGTCACTGATCTGTCTTTCAAAATTATTCATTTTATTTTTGAAATTTGCATTTTGTTAACTTTTTGTCTGTTTTTGTTTTATACCTGCTTATCTCTGTGTGAAGCACTTTGTGATGTTTTGTCTAGAAAGGTGCTATATAAATCAAATTTTACTTATTTTAAAGGGGTTATTAAATGTGCGAGCTTGCGTTTAGCTGCGTTTCTGACTCATTTCTTTCAACATTCGTTTGTCCTCGAGCTTATTTTTCTCTCTCACGTCAAACAGTTTTGAAACAAGTTTCACTTCTGATTTCATAAAAGCTGAAATTCAGCTATCGTCCTGTCACCACTTTCCTCTGTACTCATGTTTATTAACCACATTTTATGCTCTGTGATAAATAGTAATAAATCACGTTTTTGACTCTGAGATTATTCTGAGCCTTCATAGCGGTGATATCTATCAGGACCTGTAAAGACAGCAGCTATACGTGACATAAGCAGCTCCTGCCCCTTAGGTGGGTTCAGGCTCATGAAGCTTTTATTTTGAAGTTAGACCAGCGTCATTTCTGCAAGTAGGTGCTCTGTTTTGGTTGTTTCCGGTTGGACCCAATGGTTGGACCAAAACTATTTCCTTCCTGTCCTCCCACACAAAAGCCCTTTCATAGTAAAAGCCTCAGGTACTCAGATTGTAAACACACCCCCTGAATGCGCGCTCAGAGCGCCCCCAGCAGGCTGGCAGGGGAACAGCACGGAGCAGAAAGAGGGTCAAAGGTTAAATCAAGAAAACAAAGTCTGCGGGTGAACTTGATGGAACATCTGCAGACCCTAAACATCTGTCGCAGCTGCTTGATTATGAAAGTCCATCAGTGAATTATAATCATTATAATATTAATATTATTATAACATTAACTATGTCTTAATATGAGACCATATATCCACCTCCGTGTAATGAATTATTAATTGGATGTCACTGTGGTTCAGCCAGCTGCACTCAAACGGGAAAGTCCAGCTGTTAGCGGTAAGCCAGGCGGCAGGTGGTCACCGGACCGACACGAACTGATTTACCGAGCGCGCAGTCAGCGGATGCGATCAGCGCTTTTTAATGACGCGCTCCCAAAGACATCCAGACAGTCCACAGCCCACCTCAGACACAACCATCAGCACGTCTGCAGGGAAATCAGCTTCCTCACATCAGCTGACTGACGACATTACTTCATTTAGCAGTGAGGAAAAGTGAAGCCCCCGTGTAAGTGAAGGACGTGGAGATTTGTTTCCTGTGGACGTGATGTCAGCTTTCCAACCGTTCACTGCGTGGCTCGGGACACCCGGTGTTCTGCCAAAAAGCCACTGTCCGTATTTAAAGCGCTAAAAGAATTTGTTGGCCTGTAATATGTGAGATATATGTCAGGTGTGTCCCTCGTGAACGATATCACTTCACCTTGAGCCACAAACAACATTCCTGTCACAACAAGTGTTGTTTGCATTACGTTTTCTGTTTTTTTAACGGACGCTGACAGAAAAAGGAACATTGTGTCGATTTTCAGTACACTCTCAGTACTATTTACGGACATTTCCTTCAGTTATAACACGGAAAATTCCGTTTATTCACTGTTTATTTTTCCGTTAAGAGAAAAACTGAAAGTTCTGTTCATGTGACCATTTACAGCCACTTCTTTTCACTGTAACTCATTAAATGTACTTCTTTATAATCTTACATTTCTATACAACCATTTTCTCAAAATTTGGTAGAAGAAAACCTTTTAAATGAAGCTGTGCTTAGTGCACAACAACATCCGTACATTTAATGTTAAATGTTCTTTTATCCTCCTCAACTCAGAAACTATATTGAACGACAGCATCCATCTTGTCATAAAATGACCAAACAGCCAATAAACGAACAAAATAATTCACAATCTTTCAAGTCTGAGGATTTCTATTTCCTTGTGTTCATGTACACACATGCAGTCCAGTGTTTCCTTCAAAAAGGACACCTGACAAACAAAAAATGTAACATTTAACAATCTTTGCACATTTGATAATATCCAGAGTACCTTTAAGTTAGAATCAGTGCCTTGTGGTTACTTCACCTCAGTGTGGTTTACATCCATGTCTGTCCAATCATGACACAGTATACACATGTAGTCAGTTATCGCCGCTCACTTTGATTACTAAATTGTATTCACTGAATCCGAGTGAACATTTATCTTGATCAACTCTGTGAGGTCTTTACCTTAGAGTGTAACATGCTGTGAGACGAGAGTTGTTGACTGTTAAGGGGTGCTATATGAATAAAACTGAACTAAAGGTGTTCCTGAAATCTGGGTTTATTATCAGGTGCAGACTCCATCACTCTCGTTCTTAGTCACAGAGCCCTCACACAGCCTGGAGGTGTGTTTGGGCTCATCGTCCTGTTGAAAAATAAATGATGGGATGGTGTGTGGCTGCAGGATGCTGTGGTAGCCATGCTGGTTCAGTGTGGCTTCAATTTGGAATAAATCCCCAACAGTATCACTGTCAAAGCCCCCCCACACCATCACACCTCCTCCTCCATGCTTCACAGTAGGAACCATGCACGTAGAGACCATCGTTCACCTTTTCTGTGTCGCACAAAGACCCAGCGGGTGGAACCAAAGATCTCAGATCTGGGCTCGTCAGACCACAGCACAGATGTCCACTGGTCTAATGTCCACTCCTTGTGTTTCTTGGCCCGAAAATATCTCTTCTTGTTGCTTTTCCTTAGTCCTGGTTTCTCAGCAGCTATTTGACCATAAAGGCCTGATTCACACAGTCTCCTCTGAACATGTAGAGATGTGTCTGCTACTGGAGCTCTGTGTGGGATTAAGCTGGGCTGCAATCTGAGCTGCTGCTAATTTGTGATTTCTGAGGCTGGTGACTCGGATGAATGTATCCTCAGCAGCAGAGGGGACCCTTGGTCTTCCTTTCCTGGGGCGTCCTCATGTGAGCCAGTTTCATCGTAGTGCTTGATGTTTTGTGCGACTACACTTGGGGACACATCAAAAGTTTTAGCATTTTTACGGACTGACTGACCTTCAGTTCTTAAAGTACTGATGGACGGTTGTTTCTCTTAGTTGATTGGTTCTTGCCATAACATGAAGTCTAACCGTTGTCAAATAGGGCTGTCAGCTGTGCACCAACCTGACTGCTGCAAGAAATTCCACATACAAACCCTGACAGGCACACCTGTGAAGTGAAACCATCTCAGGTGACTACATCATGAAGCTCACTGAGAGAAGGCCGAGGGTTTGCAGTGTGTCAACAAAGCAAAGGGCGGATACTTACAGGAATCTAAAATACAACACATATTTGGAGTTATTTATCAACTTTTTCTTTGTTACATAATTCCATGTATCCTTGTGTGATATGTATTTAACACCTTCAGTTTGTATCTACAATGTAGAAAGTAGTAAAAACAAGAAAAACAAGAAGATGTGTCCAAACTTTTGACTGGCAGTGTAAGTAAAGGCGTCCCACATCATCCCTCACAGAACAACCTTTTCAATAACTTCTTTCCCCGACAGTCAGACTGATGGCAAACACAAACCACTGAACAATGTGCAATAATAGCCTCTCACTACCTCAGAAATATAATCACATTCTTGTGTAAATTTATATTAGTTTTGTATTTTGTACTGTCATGTTTATCCTTACTGTGACTGAGAGAGCTCTGCACAAGCAGTCTGATGTGCCTCGACTGCTGGTTTAGCCACAAGGTGTGTAGTGTTTCATGTCCACTTTAACAGGTCAGCTTCTTGATTGGCTCTCATTGAAACAGCTGAAGTCTGTATGTTTCAACAGTTGTGTGCAGTGACTGTCACAGTAAGGCGAGAGACGACGTCCCCTGCTCCATACACCCACAAACACCTCCACCAATGCCTTGGTGTCCCAGGGAACACCAAGGCATTCCCAGGCCAGCTGAGAGATATAATCTCTCCAGCGTGTCCTGGGTCTGCCCCGGGGCCTCCTCCTGGTGGGACATGCCTGGAACACCTCACCCAGGAGGCGCCCTTATCAGATGCCCGAACCACCTCAACTGGCTCCTTTCGATGTGGAGGAGCAGCGGCTCTACTCTGAGCCCCTCCCCACTGTCTTACTATTTATATTTTATTCCTGCACAGTCGGTGTGGACCACCCACAATTTCACTGTGAACAATGGCAATTAAGGCTTTTTCATTCTGTATGTCTGCGATTGTCACATAGGCAGAAAATCAAGCTTTTGTGTTTTCACTGATTGTTTTCGATCTCCATCAGCAGCTTTACTCTCCAAATAACATGAAATAAGTGAGAAGAGAAAGAACACATTTAAAGAAATCTATTTTAAATACTTCACGTCTGTTTTAAACTAAATTATAAAATTTTAACAAAAACAAATCTGATTTGAGACTCAAACTAGAAACAAATCAAACTCAGAGGATCATTCAGCGCATCAAGGTTTGTCCCAGAGGATTCAGACCCCCAAACCCTCCTGTGACCCTCAGATCCTGTGAGTAGTGAGGGACCTTCGGGAATGCTGATGGCATTTTCCAAAGATCCGATTAGTCATCAGGAAGTGATTTAATACCTGCTGAAATGAAAGGCGGACACCGGAGAGTAAGTTAACGTCACGTCTTTATTGCGTCACGTAGGAAAATAGATTCACATTAAAGTTCTGGCTTCTGTCCTCATCACGCTTCACTTTCTCTTCACAACAAACAAACACAAGCGACGCTGCGTCACACTGCCTGCTGAACAGGAGGTTCATCCTCCAACCACTCCCGAAGTAAAGTGCAAAACAAAAAAGCAACAGAAAGGAGAGAGGGCGGAGTTACGGAGAAACAAACATCTAAAAGAGAGACCAGCAGCCACGGGAACACATGCAGAAAACTGATGGCGTTTCTCACGGCAACACCAGGAAGAAGAAAATCTGCACATCAACAAGCTCAACAACCGACAAAGCACGAGGCAGAAGGAAAACAACAGGAAACGTCGACGCCGCTGGTCACAGCCACAGACACAACCCGGCCCCGCTGGGCTCCGCACAGAACCACGACACCCGCGGGACCGCCATCACATCGACCGCAGGGCTCGCTCCCAACAGTGCCTCGTCATCTCGTCACATTTCGTCAGTGAAGGTCTCTGACCCGGTGAGTCAGTAATAATCAGCTGTTCACATCTCAGAGGGCTCTGCCTCGCAGGGGAGCCGCTCTACACATGTACAGCACATATAAACAAGACAGGAAGTGACATCAGAAGGCGCCGTGTCGTCAGTCTGGCCCCTTGGAGTTGACGCCCTGCTACCCGGATCCCGATCGTTTAATCTTTGATTATCTGACCCGTTTCTGGTTTAGTTTGTTCGAGCACTGCGGCTCCACAGTGAACACCTCCCACAGACAGCTGCAAACCCAGGCTCCCAGTGCAGGGCCAGACTGGGCCATAGCTGCTTTTAACTGGGTTACCCTGGAGTTCTTCTGGGTGTCAGCCTTTCAGGGATCATCAAAGATGAAGCAGGTCCACTTATTCAGATGAACCAAAGTTTCTGGGGTTCGTGTCTCAGGCTTCGTAATGCTGCTTCACACCTGGTGGTTTTGTAGAGCAGGTGTGAAGCAGCTCAAGTCCACCTCTTCACCCCTCGACTTTCTCTCCCCCTGATTGGCTCTCTCACAATCACATTTATCTGAACGCCTTTGGAAACTGACTCTTACACTCGCGTTCTGAATCACATGTCAGCTCTGCTCAGTTACTCGCAGTGTTAGTCCCAACTTCAGCTCTTTCTGCATCTTTGTCAGGTTTCCCAGTTTGCCCAGTTTAGCCCAGCAGCTCCTGCACAGGGAACAATCTCTTTGGGTTTCAGTCGGAACTTTTTGATTCCCAAAAGCAACATTTGACTTCAACATCAGCTCTGCAATAAAGTGATGAGGACAGAGTCAACGGTGACTGACAGCAGAGCGACTCGTTGGTCAACTCAGCAGCAACTTTGCCCACAGAGGGTTTTTTGTTTTTCTTTCTGGAAGCATCTAGGCCTCAGTCCACCTCAAAGGAAGCCTTAAAGCAACACGGACCAGTTCAGGACCAGCAAGCCTTCTCAGTCCTGGATAAAATTCCCACTGGAACGTTTAGTCAGAAAACCCTCCAGAGTCAGACGCTCCTGGAGTAACTCATCATCAGGTCCAAGTCCTACACCTCTGACAAACGTGATGCGATTGGAAGGGGGTGGACTGCTGTAACCACAGTCCAGGTCAGGTGACTCGCCTGTGGCTGCCGTCAGGCGCAATTTATCGTACAAACTTCGTCTGAAGTAAACTGAGGCCTTTAGGGAGACATCTTTACTTCTACAAGCTGTGAAATGTAACTACTCTGTGCGGTTACTTCAGCTCTCATAAAACACTCGTATTTTCCTCTTTATTCTTACTGTTCAACACTTAAAACAACTGAAACGGCCATAGTGCGGTCGGCCTCTCGTCAGGTGCAACCACAAAGCAAAACATTATCATAAATACCTGTGACGTAGTCTCTGAATGCATATAACAAACTGGTAACACACACTTTACACAGTGCAACGCTGGAGCCGGTCAGGGCCGAGGCGCGGCAGTTAACAGGACGCCGAGACGTGCCGGTCGGCTGAGTTTACACCATGCAGTCATATTTACATGCTGGCGCTTAGTGCAGTGCTGCCGTGTGCACCTTCCCATCATGCAACACGTGTGAATTAACAGTCAGGATTTTCGACGTCCCGTTAACTGACCCACAGCTCTCATTGTCAGAGGACAGAGGGAAGTGAGGACACACACTTGAACACGCCACATTCACACCTCCAGACACGAGTACTGACAAACGGGGTTTTTACAAGTCTGAGATCACAGGATGAAGATGGCGAGGACGGCGGCAGTGCCGAGCCTTGCAGGTTTGTAGCACCAATGATGAAGACAACGCCCGCGGGGAGCGAGAAGCTGTCTGACAGAAGAACAACAATCACTCAGCAATGTGACACTTCCAGAGTGCTCCTGAAGGAACCACAGAAGAAGAGCAGGAACCACTTCCTGTTACAAGTTTAGGGCACTTCCTGTGGCTGAAACGTTTGTTTTGGGTTATTTATTATTTTATTTATTATTAACATCAGCGTCTCGACGTGGTCGTGTCACACTGCTGATCAGGACAGAGCTGTGGTGGCGCTCGCAGGGAGCTGGTTAGTGCAAAGGGTGCATGGCGTCTAACAGGCTCTAAGTGGGTAAATTCTTCCTACTGCATGTGAGCGTTGGTGGGGGGCGACTTTGTGCTTTGCTCCTTGTGCCTGAGCTCAAGCTTCAAACCAACCGTTCGATCCGTGAGGGCCAGATATCGTGCCGCTGCTGTGCTCTGTAACGGCAGGCGGGGTCTACATCCACGTCGTTAAAATGAAAACAACAACGTGGCTGCCGGAAGAGGGGGAATTTTTCACCATAAATGACCTGCTGAAGTAAAAAAGCTTACCAGCACAGTTCACAAAAAGTACTTTCTAGTTAAACAAATTTGGTCCTAATTGACAAAGAACACATGGAAGCAGCTGTGGAGGTCATCTGGCCCTGACCGAAACAGACACGAGCACTTTTAGAGTCTGTGACTGACTATCAATAATTTAGATGTAATCGAATAAGCTGAACTAATAAATAAAGTCGCATTCACACGTTTAGATCAAACGGCTTCTTTTTGGGGGGAACTTGTTTTTTTCTCTCAAGCACATTTAAAAAAAATCACAAACCAACACGATAAAAACACAAGGCTGTTCAGAACAGGGGGGCGGAGCCTCTGCTCCCCAAACGGCACCTCCTGGAGGCGACGGCCTACAGGGGAGCAGAGGCTGAGCTCGTTAAAGAGGTGGTTTCTCAGGTTTAACACACAGAACCTTTACAAGGCTCTGACCCGTAAGTACCAAACCCCGCCTCCTCCTCTGCACATTTTAAGGTGAAGCAAAGCAGCAGACCAACAAATGTTCGGAGGAAGTGTGGCGGCGAGATGTGAGTGTTCTGGTTTCATGTATGCCCCTGACTGGCTGTCTGAGGCAGCCAAACTGGGATCTCCACCAATGAGGAAGAAGACGTCAGACGGGCGAGGCTTTGTAGCGAGTGAGGTAACAGGGTTAGTGCCCCTCCCTCTGTGAGGATGTGCTGCCCTCTGCTTCCTCTTCCACATTCTTCATCACTGTGGCGGGAGAGGCGGAGCCAGCAGAGGAGGTGGAAGGAGGAGGTGGTGGCGGTAGGCTGACGTGCGGCTGCACCGGCGTCAGCGTGATCTCCACCTCGCCTTGCTCCTCATGCAGCGTGGGCAGTGGGAGGGGCGCTGGCAGGTGTGCGGTGGGCGGCGTGGTGGCGCTGTTGTTGTTGCTCGGTCTTGGAGCTTTCTGGATGACTTCCACCATCTGGGTGCGCCCTGACGCCGCCAGCTCCCAGCTCTGGTTTCCCGGGCTCTGGAGCAGCAGCAGCGGCTTACTGTGGCGGTCCACCTCTGGAGGGCACTGCACCACCACGCCACGGTGCTCCACTGCCGGCAGCGCGCCCAGAACCATGCCGGGCGGTTCCTGGATCACCAGCTCCAGCACGGGCTGTGAGGAGGTCGACGAAGAGGAGGCTTTCTGGATGACGCCACCCGTCACAGAGCTGATGATGGAAGGAGGAGGGGGTGGAGCAGGTGGTAGGGGTGTAGGAGGAAGAGTAGTGGGCGGGGCTGGCAGGGAGTCCTCGGGGCGAGGTTTTCTCGGTCGTCCTCGTTTCCGTTTCACGGGCGTCGTGTTGGTGGGGGTGCTACTACCGATAGCGCTGCCACTGGACACCACCACCTCCAGGGGACGCTTGGCTGCTCCACCTCGAACCTTCTGGACCACAGAGGTGGGGGCTGAGGGGGCATGCTGCTGCTGAGGGGGAGGAGGCGGGGCAACCTTCTCCCTTTCGTAGGACAGACAGCTCTGAGGCAGAATCATCACAGGAATGGGGCCGCCCTGCTGCTGCGGCAGCGTTGCCATCGCGATCACCTTCACCCCGCCACCACTCGTGGCGGTGGTGGCAGTGGGGCCTCCATGTCCAGACACCTCCCCTACACCAGAGGCGTCTTTGGGAGCTAGTGAGGGTGGAGAGGAGCGGACGGAGAGTGTCTTATCTGGGATGGAGCTGCGAGGGAGGATTCTGGGTAACTGCTTGATGAATGCTTCGACCTGCGGACAGTGAGAGATGGACGGAGGTCACCGATTGGTCTGACTGAAGCAAACAAACATAAACACGCCATCCTGACTGTATCTGTGATTTCTGTGTTTTGCTGAGTCTATGAACACCAGCAGCTTTCGTTCACCTTACTTACTGCAGGACGTAGAGATGAGGAAGAGCTGGAGGGAGGCGAAGCATCCAGGGAGGAAGGTTTTCCAGACGAGGCCGATTTGTCTCCTGATTGCGATTTCAGCGAGGAAGAGGAGGAAGAGTCTCCGAGATCCTTCTGTGGAAGGAGAGACAGACAGGAAGAAATTAGCAATGTGATGCATGGATCGGTGACATCACTACCTGCTGGGAAATTAACCTTCTGATCAGGAGCGCCATCACCATCAGCTCTGGACGCCAAAGGAGTCTTCTTGATGACTTTGTGGGTTTTAGCTGGACCGCCTGCACAGAAAACAGCGCAGTCAGTGACGTGCTGACAAACACCATCATCACCGTGTTCATCGCTATCACCATCATCATTATTTGAAGGTTTCTCTGTATGTCAGAGAGTGTTGGTGGGGGGCTGCACAGGTAAGCTGGGGGTACTGTGAGATTATTATACTACCTTATGCCACGTTGTACCTCTAATTAAAGATTGTGACATCATTATGTAGTTTTAGGTTGCACTATACTCCTGACTTAGAAGAAGGTGATAACTATTACATTTATTAGACTGATTTGTATTACATGAGACAATTTATGCTCATTGTGTTTGTGTGGAATAAAGAGATTGTTGATTATACACCGAGTGTTGTTCTTCCTTCAGCCCAAAGATCAAAGAATTGGGAGATTTAACAGTACCCTGTACTCTGGCAGCAGAGTAAACTTCATTGATGTTTCCGGTGTTGCTCTCTCCTCCCTGCCTTAGCCCCCACCATGGGGGGGGGGCGTAACACAGACACACACACACAGACCTGCAAGCGCGGCGGAGGAGACGAGCTCAGCCTGACTACAGCGAGGGTTGACGATGTGCTCCTGGATCAGGTAGCGAGCGATCTCCACCACCGTGTCGAACGAGCGCTTCAGGATCTTCTGCGCCCAGTCACAAATCAGCTCGCACGCCGCCTCTGTCACTTCCTGTTTGTAGGTCTGGACCAGCTCGGTGAGCTCCGCCTGGAGGTGAAGAGGAACAAACAGTATTCGTCACCAACAAACTGCAAATAAATACGACCGGTACTGCAGTACACAGGAGTACACAATAGCACACTGAAATACTGCAGTACACAGGAGTACTGCACTTTGAGTACCGGGTCATTCTTCAGGTCGAGGTTGGGCAGCAGAGGCATGTTGAGGACCGTCTTCCTCCTGATGCCGCTGTAACAGTACGTGTCAGCGGGTTAAGGAAGGCTAAATGTTACTCCTGGCATTCCTGACCTGAGACTGGGTTCAGGTTTTCTGCACTTTTAATCTGAAAGGATATTTGGACTGTCCTCGGCCTCCGAGCCGTCTCGCTTTGATGTTGGGAAAAATGTCTCTGATGATCTTTCCGAAGTTGGCGGCGCTCAGAGGACGCTGCTGCAGGTTCTCACAGTACCTCCTGCAGGACAGACGCACAGTCAGGAAAGCATCGGAGCGCCATGGCAACCAGATCTATGTCAAACTATCCTTGTTACAGGGTCACTGTGTGTGTTTGTGTGATTTCTGACTTGTAGGTCTCATAGACGTCCTGTTTGGGCAGGCAGGTGTCTGAATGCTCCTCCAGGTGACTGCGGATCCAGTTACAGGTGTGAAGCTGGTCGGCCGTGTTAAATGAACTTGAATCGCTGCCGCTGAGACCAAACACACAAATTCAAGATTTACAGAGGTTCACCCTTTCACCCAGAAAAACAACGAATCACAAACTATCAGGATAAAAATCAAAGGAGCAAAACGGAGAAGCAACGCCACCTTTTGTCTCCAGAAGTCGGTCCAGAGGGCAGCTGGAGGTACAGGTACAACTTGTCATTGTCAGAGAAACGCTGAACATCTTGCTGTTGAAAAAACCCCACAGTGAATGAATCAGACCTGAGGTGAGCACCACCAAAGTCTGCAGCTCTTATTAAACCAGACTTTAACCTCACATCAAGTTTCTTACCAGGATCTGCTCTACTTTGGTCTGAACGTGTTTCCTGTAAGAGGACAGAGGACATGCTGATCAGATCCATCACGAACACCACACAGGGACGTCAGAGCTTCAGAAATTCTAATCCCCATTTTCTGACACAAACACTTCCTGCTTCATTACCCTCACTCAGACTTACGAGATGTTGCTCTTCAGTTTCTGCAGCAGCATGCTGGGCTCAGTGTCACCCTCCCCTGTCTCCAGACCGCCCTGGCCCCGCCGGGAGGCCTCGGCCCGTTGGTGACACTGGTCCTCGGACATCAGGACCAACTAACCAACGCTGAGAAACACCATCTGAGAGAGACACACAGGAAAACACACACTGTAAGGACAAAAGCAGCAACTGAAGCCAGTTTTGTGGATGCTGTCCAGTCTGGGGCCTGCCGTCTGCCTGCAGCGAGCTCTTCATTCATTTTTTAATCTTTGCAGGGTTTGTTTGCAGTTCTCTTCTAAACGAACTCTGCTATGTGTATTCCGGCCCACTTGTCAACCGATCAAATTGTGTCATCCACGCTCAACAATGTGCAGTCAGGATCTTAGAAGACTGCAGCCCCCCCCCCGAATCATGTACATGGACAGACACATTTAAAACCAGCCTGCCCACCTGCAGTTCCTCTGAAGTTCAGCAGAGGGGCCAGCATAGAGTCAGTCCCCACAGACTCCCATAACTTTCCAGCAGAACTAACCATGTTTAATAAAATATGATGAGACACTAACTGTGTTCAGGAAACAGTTTAAGAACTAATTTGATCAGCTTTGGCCTAAAAATCAACAATTAGTTACTGGGACATCTCACGATTCTTTACAGCTGACTGCACGATGATAAACATCTGGAGGCAGCCGTGGCTCTCAATGCAGTTCACAGTCCTGCTGCAGTCCAGTGTTGGGGTCCAGCGGGCCCTGAGGTGTTACTGCTGCCCAGCTTTACTGTACAGGCCTGCGGGGTCCAGAAACCCCAGAAACCGCCAAACACTTCCCTACTCGGACCTCTCTGGGGACTCAGGTGTCACGTCCCATCCATGCAGGCCCTCGATGCTGATCCAGCTGGAACGGTTTAATTTTACCGTCCAGGTTAAAAAATCTGGACGTAAACAGCTGCAATCAACCCACGTTTCGGGTCAGAGCTCTGCGGCGGCTGCGCGGCTGGCAGCCCGACCGCGGGCGGTAACGGAGAGACCAACGCCGGCTGTGTTACGGCGATCCCCGAAGCGGGGGAGGAGCAGCGCAGAGCCCGCTACCGTTATCAGGAGGCGCCGCTGTGGCCGCAGTGTTTACAGCGCCGGTGGTCATGTGCTGCCATTTACAGCGCGCGCGCGCACATACACACACACACGAGCCCAGCTCAACATGTTACTCCGAAGCTAGCGGGCTAATGCCGTCCTCCGCGTTAGCTACCGGAGGCCGCCCAGGCTCGGTGGCTGAGTTGTTCTGAACAGATGTTAGAACCGTTTCACGACTGTCACGCGTGCGTGAATCGGCTCTCGGTTAGGATGCCGGTGATGTTCCGGATAACAGACATTACCGGGCTACCTGCATGCTAATCGTCATAGGGTGGCTCACAAGCTAAGCTAGTAGCTAACTGATAAGCATTAGCTAGCAAGCGCTGAAACAGCCCGTTAAATCGTTTCAGCGCGATCTTTTTCATTTCCAAATAATTCTTGATAATGATACATAAATTCTGTTATTACTGTATGATCCAACAAGCGAAGCCCGCTTCACTATTTATTTTTAAAAAGAAAAAGAAAGTACCTGAGCCAAGATACAGCAAAATTCCCCTTTTCAGATTTTTTTGTGATTGGACGAGTTTGTTATGTCTGCCTGACTACAAACCCAGCGTCTATTCCCATTGGTCAATTCTCAAAAATCTACCCAGACACCAAAAGCGGGTTTAATCCTATTCGTCGAGTAGAAATGTTTTTAGAACAGAAATGAATTTGATTGGACGCCTTTTCCTGGTCTGCCCAGTTACAAAACAGATGAATTTTTCTGTCGAATTCTGCATAGCAACAGCGAAAGCGAAACCAGCTCACACAAAACAAAGTTGACATGCATGTAGAAATGTTAGGAAGAAGCAGGGAGCTCAGGTTTTCCAGTCTGAGCATTTTATAATAACTGAATTCTCATTAACCACATAAAGGATATGATTAAAATATTATTTCAAATTTCTTCGGGTAAATAAACTGTTTGTTTTTTTCCCTACAAACCCCAAGAATTTTAATGTGGATAAAAGACTTATTCCAAAAAGTAAAAAAACAAACCCCCCATTAAAATAAATTAACCTCTTTAAACCAATGTGCAGTGGTGAAAATCTGTGGAACAGTTGATATAAATCAGTGATTCTTACTTTTACTGAGGACAAATTTAACTGTTTCATCTGAAGATAATCTTCAATAATCTGCAGATGACAAATAAACCAAGGAAAACAGCTCTCTTTATTTCTTACATTTATTTTCCATCATACAAAAGAGAAAGTACACAGAGTAAACTGGAGCAAACAGGAAGAGAAGGGTTTGTTAGTGATGCTGAGACCGCTGCCACTTCTCTTCATTCAAACCCGCTGCAGAGAAACATGAAGAAAAACGTCAGTCACGTCTACAGATTGTAAATAAAGCTTTGTTTGTATCTGATCAACATTTTCATTACAGTGAAGTCGGCTGTTCTGCTTGGTTATGCTATCGACATATCAGTGGTGGTTACTCTCAGAAACAGTTTTTAAACTTGGAGGAAAAATCCCTAACTCTTCCTCGTCTTCTGACCTTTGACCCTACCTGACCATGTGGGCTATGTCCCAGTTGGTTTCAGAAGACAGGGGCCCGAGGATCTCCACGCCCTCTTCGGTGACGATAGCGATCTCGTGCTGAAATGAAACAGAAATAAAATTGTTACTTTCTCTGGATGGCGTCCATTACACCTGAGTGTGCGCGGCGGTGCGACTTACTCTGTTGTAGGAGCGAGCATCTCTGTAGTACAACACTTTGAGGCACCGCTCCACCAGTTCCCGTGCCTCCTGTTTGGTGATCTCTGCCTTGTTCTCCACCACCTCCCTCATCAGAGGCTGCACACAGATTCAACACAGCTTTATTGGCACATGTCCAAACTCAGCACAAACACTCCATCACTGGTCTCCTGGGTAACGCTTTAATGCCTCAACTGTTAGTCAGCTGTATGACCACACCTTAAAAACCTTCAGACATGATTAATCTTCTAAAGCCAGCAGCTGAAACTCACCTGAGCCAAGTATGCACCAAAGCCTGTGGCCACTGTGGGAGCCTCATAAGCCACGCCCAGTTTATCCACGTAACCTAGGAAACTGGAGAGAAGGAAGGCGGCAACCTGGTGAGAGAAGAGCTACTTCCCATTTCAGGTTCACCTCTAACAGGTAAACATGCTGAAATGCATCCTGGGAGTTATATACTTTTTTTTAATCCATTTTTTTATCCATGAGCACCAAAAACATAAAACATTAAAGAAACAAAACTGACCTAGAACTAAAAAACGGGCTGTAACAAATACGAATGTAGCGTGATTGGTCTGCCCCCAACCACCTCCCACCCCAAGTCCTTTTTCATGAAGTAGGCGGGAAGGCTCACCTCTCCCCGTTGTAGAAGCCGCCGATGACTACGGTATTCCACAGTGGGTTCATGCGGCTGCGGCGGTTGTACATGACGCGGGTGAGCCACGAGTGCACGGCCTTTGGGCTGTAGCTGTGCCCGTCACCTAGCAACTCCTCATCGATACTGAGGGAAAACGACACCAGTGAGATGGGAAGGGGGATGTACAAGTGTGTGTATGTGAGTGTGCACACTCACATACGTGTGTGTGTGTGCTTACACCATCTGCTCGATGACCTGTTTCAGGTGTTGGTAGTCGGCGTAGTCGCCCGAGGCTCCCAGGATGGTGCTGTTGTTCACCTGTGGAGGAAACACCAATATTAAAGTTGCTGAAACAAGCAGTCGGTCAACTGACCTCTGCTGGTGGTGGCATCACCTTCATGAGGCGGGAGATGTTCCTGAAGCGAGCCAGAGAGCCATACGAGCCCAGCATGTCTGCGGCGATCACCACCCCGCCAGTGAATTTCACACCAAGTACCGACGTTCCTGTAACCATCGGGTTCCTGTGGAAGGAGAACGGGGCACGGTTACTTTAAACAAGTCCAATGGTGGTGTAATTAGCCTGTGCGATGGAACATGTGAAAACCCAGAGAGCAGAGAGCATGTCCTACTGAGAGGACATCTCAGCTGGCCCTGGAACGCCTCGATGTCCCCCCCAGATAAGCTGGCGCCATTGCCCCGTGGCTCGACTTCAACTAAGCAGAGGAAAATACCTAGATGCTTTATTGTCTCGATATTTTAGATGTAGAACTTTTATTGAAGTGGTTGTCATGAATTTTCGAACAGTGTGCATCGCTACTAATGCACGACACAACACACACACAACGTGCATGTTTCTTCTTTTCGTTGTCTGGACTGTGTCTGTGTGTGTATATATTCTCACACACATGCATTGTGAACTGTATGTATATGTTAGAGCAGGGCGATATGACCAAATATATTTATCACGATATAAATTTGAAAATTTGCGATAACGATATAACTGACGATATAATCGACACTAGACAAAATATTTTACAACTCCACAACTTTATTAGTGCAAAAAACCCCATCAATGTATTTTCACTTCGTAGCTTAGCAAAGTTGTACTGAAACATTTGACAGATTTTCGAGCGCCGTGTACCACATAAAATCGTTTCGAGGTCAGTAAACACAATCAGAATTCATACATAAGGCACACGGGATTATAAGTGGCACTGTCGATTTTCAGAAAAATCAAAGGATTGATTTTAAGTGTGCGTATTTTCCAAACAACACGGTAATAACAACGGCCCCCTGACATGCTCTACCAAAAATAGTGCTTTGTTGTGTATCTGACGGACGAAAGCTAAACCAGTTCCACACCACTGAAGTTGAAGCATTTTTACAAACCAATTCTGGTTCATCCGTTTCATTTAACGATCCACTTTGGCTCTTCTCATTCTGCGTCGCCGCCATGTGCGTATGTAAACATAGGCACTGCGCATGCGCGTTTTACCCATATTCTATC
>VUQP01026392.1:0-17610 GCA_015108555.1 Coptodon rendalli
GTTTGAAATATTACTCTTTCTGGGTCACAAAATAAACTTTTAAGATATTTTCATGCGAGAATGGTGCTGTGTAAACTTCAAATATCTGCTTGATTTATCAAAACATCACATATTTGCTCAAAATCGTGGCACAAAAATAACGCCATACACATGTTTATCATAGGAAATGTACTGTACATTATAACATACAAATGTAATGACTCCCTGCTTTTACACATATTTTTTTAATGATGGCTTTGATGGCTATGATGCTAACCCTACCTGGTCTACTTTCATTCTGATATCTCAGGTTATTCTGTTAAAATCTATTGAAACTGATGTGAAACTTTTTTTTTTTTTGCCACATTTTACTGTTTTTATATTCTATTTCATTTTTATTTGTGTGTGTTATACTGTGTGAGAAGATGCTGTGGGTCTACATAAAGTGTCTCCACAGCATGGTCTCTGCCTGAATGACATGGACAGATCGATGACCTATAATAATAGATCAAGACACATATGAAAAACAGATGGTGCATTCACCAGTGTGGATATAATTTATGGTTATACTGGTCAGTTGTTGTGCATTTCTATAGGTAACAGCTGGATTCATAGACAGTAAAGATTTCTAAAAGCCTCTTAATTATTCATGCTAGACTCTCCAGCCTTTTTTATTTCACAGTGTGGCAGAAATCTCAATTCTTCAATAGTTTGTGTTGGAGAAAGTTTTTATGAATGAACCTTAAAAATCATAGTAATGAGGGTGTAGTTTTTATAGTGATATTGTGGTGTAATACCTTTAATTAAACCGGGGCGTTTATGATGTATTTATGATTGTATTGTGTTTTTGTTACCTCTCTTGTGAAGCACTTTGTGACATCTGTCTGTGAAAGTGCTATAAAAATAAAGTTTTACTTACTTACTTAGTGGGTTATTCGAATCTATTAATTCGAAGAACCCTAACGGTACCTGTAATTTTTGGGTTGGGAAGAGTTAATATTTTTCTCTTTTTTACAGTTAACCATGTTTTCAGAATGACTTAAGCCAAAAACATAATTTGTGTTCATGTTATTGTGCTTGTATAAACCAGTGACTTTTCTACATTCTACGGATTCTCACTGAAGGTACTGATGGCGTGTGCTTACATCATTAACTGCTTTGTTTGTTAGTCTGTAGTAAAGGCTTTGATCAGCTTGTTTCCTTTTAATCAGCCTTGAATAAATGTATTTTTTCTCACTGTGCATGTATTTCTTCAGTATCTTTTACCTGCAGTTAATGTAACAGGCTAGCTTCATATCATGTATGCTTTGCAATACGTCAATAAACTGAGATACAGTGATGTGAATCTGAGTTCATGTGTTTATTTAGGCGCTTTGCATGTTCGTGGATTTATTTTTATAGTCAGTTTCTCCTTTAGTCAGAGAGATCGCTGACTAAAGGAGAAACTCTGGGGATTATGCTTTGGAGTGTATGTCTGCACATGTCTGTACATGAGGATGCTGATTGTTGTGCTTGCTACAGTGAATGCTGTCTTCTGTTTGGTTGCAGTTAAAATAAAACAAAATAGGATGATTGAAAACTGATAGTGACAGTTATGTTCATGAAACAAATTTCTATTAGGAAAGTCTACAAGTTGCACAGCACGGAGTCCTTGAATTTCCTAATTCCATGCTGTTGTGGAGTTTCACAGAAAAAGATTGGATATTAGAGGAATACAACCACTTGTACAAAGAAACTGAAAAGCTTTAAACTTTCTGAATGAAAACAACCTGAAGCAACACGTCATCCCAATTATCCCCAAACGTGTCCATCCCTCACAAATAACAGGTGATTATGTTTAAAACATGTTGAATTAAATAATATCAGCAAATACGGTTAAACCACTTACTTATTAAGAAATATGTCACTACCGTATACATTCCATTCTCCTATCTTTTCCACAGGAGCTTAACTGACCCCATCCTCCTCACCTCTACTCCATCATCTGCTCTCCCCCTGCCTCCTAATATACTCTTGCAATATGTTCAGATCAGCATGATTTAAAGAGTGGATATGTCTTTCTGCTGAAGGCCTAGCTGGTCAGTCGAGGGTTGGAGATTGTGTCAGCTTATTACAGCTGATTATCTGTAAGGGGATTAGAAGTAGAGGATGGTGAGTTAACAGGCACTTCAAAACTGCTCTTCTCAGCTTCAATATTTGCTTTGTGCCAGAGCTCACCTTGCTCCGGGATAGCGGGAGATCAGCATGACAACGGACTAGCAGCAGGTGTTAGATTTCACTACCCAAGGTAAAGATTTTGTCATGTGTTGTATTGTGGGCATAGTATTGGCTGATTGTATAAGTGTATATGTGCTGCCTGACAGCTAGCATCCTCAGCTCGTCTCATCTTTGCGCTTTCTTCTGATCTATAATAATGAAAAGGAAAAAAATGCCTTCAGTTCATGCATATCGTAGAAATGTATAGTCTTATGCTTTGGAAAGCATTCATGGACCTCGGCAGGCAAAAGAAAGAACATTTGGATTAGTAGATGTTTACGTCTGTCTTTGTTTGTGCAGTGTAAAAGCATCAGTTAGACCTAAGTCGGAGTTATTTCATCTGAGTCAATGCTAATGGGTGTGTCTATATGATTCCTAATCCTCTGGGAATCACACAGCTGGGATTCTGATGATGGTGGTTCTTAGTATTTGTACCAGTTTTGATAAACTGACCTTCTTTCTTCCCCGCAGTGCTCTAATGCTGGTCATGTCAAGTTGTGGTCTGCAGTCAGGAGTGCCTAAAATATCTCTGTAAGCTGCTTATGACACTCAGCGGGCAGCAGCCTCCTTCCTGCTTCCAGCTTTCATTTAAAGAAAAGTCCACACTGAAGCCTGACCTCTGACCTCTGAACCTCTCGCACCTGTGTGGACTTCACGATTGAGCCACCATACACTATCTGCCTGATGGTTCATGACAGCAAGATTCAAACACCGTAGTTTAGACTAGTTCTCAGAACTGTTTGTCCAAAGGGAAGTTTTTCTTATTTCAAAGAGATGAAATGAAGGCCTGATTGGAAACCAGTCAGTGCACACAGCCAGCTTCTAAAAAGCCTGATTGCTCTGTGCCTTCGTCTTATATTCACGCTCACATTTGATTTACGAAACACACATCTAAAGCACTGACATGATTGATATTTATGAAAAGTTCAACCTTAAATATTTTAGTCGGTGGGGCTTTAGAAGCTTCAGCTGTGAGCAAATGAAGTGAGAATGATGAATTTGGTGGCTTAAAATTATATTAATTTGTAAACAAATTTCAGTATTGCAACAAAAAGGCATATGCACAAACAATATGCTGTCATGTTGTTATGTAGAACATAAACTCTTTAGCTCAGACAGCCTGACAGGAGATTGTTATGCAGCACCTTGTGGTCAAAAGTGTTCATGCACACTGAGGGTGGCCACCTTTTGGCCATGTTAGCAGCTTCTTGGCCGTGAGTCACTCAGAAACCTGAGAACGGTCATGGCAGTTGGGAAGGTGACATTTACCAAGGTGGAGAGAAAGAAGCTAGCTGAGGTTCTCTGGCTGCTTAATTGGATTTCTGTAGTGACAGGAACTATCCTCTTTGGCCTTGGCTTGTTCCTCAGAGTAGAGATTCACAAATGGCAAGAAGTGATGTCGGAGCAGGGAATCCTCTATGTGCCACATATGCTGATCACCACAGGACTAGCAGCCTGCTGCATCAACTTTTTCGGTGGCAAGATCTGCCTGGACTGTGCCGACACCAACAAGTTCCTGCGCTGGAAGCTGGTGATGATGCCGTACATCATATGCACCTTCTTCTTCACCTCTTGCGTCCTGGCAGGGGCGCTCATGTGCTACGGCATTCGCAGCCAAATGGAGGAATCCCTGTTTATGGGCCTGAGGAATGCCATGCGATACTACAAAGACACAGACACTCCGGGCCGCTGCAACCTGAAGAGAACTGTGGACCTACTGCAGATCCAGTTCCAGTGCTGTGGGAACACAGGATACCGAGACTGGTTCCAGATCCAGTGGATCAGCAGCCGCTACCTGGACATGAGCAGTAGTGCTGTGGTAGAGTAAGTTGAGCAGGACATGCTGAGTCTTTTTGGGTTTGTTGATTACTGTGAATGATGCACATGGCAGCAGGTATGGGGTCCTTCAGTAGAGTGTATCAGACCAAAGTGCATTTAACCGCTACGACTGGTGGATCTAACTCTTCACCACAAAGTCTGTTCACATAAAAGAGGAAGGGGAGTGAGTGGGTCAGCGCTCAGGGCACAGAAACTAAGTTGGCCTTAAACACACCATTTATATCCATGGTAACAAACACAGCCAGAATTACAAATACAGTTTAAAATCCCCCCTATACAATAAAAAGAGTGTTCTCAATACGCTAAAAACCCTGCCGGCAGAAATAACTATACACTATTAAAACAAAGCTAAACAAATGTCTCCCATATGCTAAACGAGTACGTTGTTAATTGTGCTCAGATAACCTTTGACTGGTTGTTTGTGGTCACATGAACCCTCCAGTTGTCAAACAAGAATAATAATTTAGATGTTGAACTTTGAAGGACCTCATAGAGTATTGCAGGTGGATGAATCTAGAATTCACAGTGACAGTGTTTACATTTTGCTGTGTAGCAGTGATTTGTGTTTGCTGAAGTGTCGGACTCAGGTTCCGACATGATTTATCCAGTAGAGCAGGGTTTAATGTACACAGACACATGACTTTTAATGTTAGGAGAGCATAACACTTTCCACAAACCCTTTCACTGTAGAAAGTCTTAGAAATTACATCAGATAGTACATTAAGAGGTCAAAATATGTGAAATATTAGTCTAGATTTCAGTAGATAGCAGACTGAACTGAGGTCTGTTTTCTTACCCCTCGCACTTTATTTAGTGCATAATCCTAGCTGTGGTGGCTGCTGTAGGACAAACACCTCTGGCTACCCATTAGTTGTAGTGAGTGTAGTCTGCTGTTTACCTCAGCTGCTGGTGTCCAGGTCCATTTACTCTGGAAGAGAGTTGGATAAGAGTCGATGAGTCAGAGGAACTCACTTGTGATACTGAGGTGAGTTGTTGAAGATCTGCTGAACATTTCTGTTGGTAAATGCTGCTGTTAGCCTCTGTTAGCTGGTGTTTGGGAAACTTTCTTCAAGGCTGATCTAATGTTGTCAGGCTCGGAGACTTAGCAAATAAACTCTCATACCATATGAGAATATAATCAAACTGTTTGATTTTTGGGACACTCAAACTTAACATTTGTTTTAATGTTAGTTTATAACCAGCTGTTGTTGTTGTTGTTTAGCCGGATGACAATTTTAGGAATAAATAACTGTGTTCATGCACATTTTTATGTGTCAGAGCCCTGGCTTTAATTAACAAGATAAGGTTTGTGGTGAGGAGGAAGAGGGATGAGGTGGAGATGAGGAACGAGGAAAAAGACATTTATTTGTTTGTGATCTTTAAATTAAATGTAACTGTGGTGCTATGTGGCTGGTCTGTTCCACTGGCAACATGCAGGTGGGACGGCCATGTCATTCTTAGCCACTGCATTCAAGATGGCAGGGCAACACGGCGGTGTCTGGGTCCATTTACTCTGGAAGAAAGTCTGATAAGAGTCAATGAGTCAGAGTCAGAGGGTTGAAGAGTTCATGAGAATGCATCAGCTTGTTGGAAGACGGAATTACGCACTAATCAGTGTATATTTATGAAGACTTTTTTTCAATTAAAAACTTCTAAAAATGACCGACTGCATCTTTAAAATAGAGTTTCATTAGATGCTGCATCGACTGATTGTGTGTCTGTTTAGTTAGTCTTTTATTTACCAGCAGTGTGAGTTGTTCACACTCAGTTCACACTGCTTCCCCTGACTTTATTATTTCTACCTGAAGGCCTGTTTATAGAACACCTATATGGAAATGTGGATGTTTCTCTTCCAACAGACAGTAAGCAGACTGACCCCTGAAGGATTTAGGCCACTGGTCTAATGCAGTTAAGCCTGGACGCTACAGAGGTCAGGCGTCATAGATTAATTAGGATTAACCAATAGGGTCCAGTCAAATAACTTCAGATAACTTATGTTTAATTAGCAATGACAGAAACTTTATCAATCATTCTGATAAAAACGCGTGATAACTGTTTCTGCAGCTTTAGTTTCTTTAAACTTGATCCTGAGGTCCCTTGGAAGATCATGACTCCACAAACAGCATACAAACGTCACTTAGAAACAGCTGCAACATGTATTGAATTTAATTCAATAATCCCACCCTCCCTCCCCTTTTTTCCAATTCTTTCACCTCTTCACTTCACTTTAGTAAATGGTGATCTGCCAGGCCCGGGAGCCACCGACAGTCTCAATCGAGGCCTTCCCCAAACCGTAGCTCAATTCTTGATTAAGCCGTTTGCCTTTATCTACTAAAAAGCGCTGCCAAACCTAAAATGAGGACGTGGGCCCAGCTAGTGAAAGGATTGACTGACTAACTGCTCTGCATGCAATAGCAACGGTTCCTGTTCCTCCCTTTCAGTCGTATGAGGAGTAATGTGGAGGGGAAGTACCTGATGGACGGTGTTCCCTTCAGCTGCTGCAGCACCTTCTCCCCTTGGCCCTGCATCCAGCACCATCTCAGCACCAGCTCGACCCAAGACGAGCGAAGCTGGCAGCTGAACCTGTGGAGGCGGGGCTGCCGACAGGCCCTGCTGGACCACTACACCGGCATCATGCAGTCGATCGGCCTCACCGTGCTGCTCATCTGGCTTTTTGAGGTACTGGTGATTCTGCTGAAACTAGAACCGTCGGTTCATACAGAACAGAAGTGAAAGCACAGAGGTTTTCAAATCAGCTCCATAAAAAGAGATTTTTTTAAAACCTTAATAAGATCTGCAAAGCCATCATCATGGACCTCTGTGGTTTTAAAGGAGACTCACTTTCTGTGATATATGCCATGATCTAATCTCAGATGTTCATTAAATGTGGCTACATTTTCAAATATTGAGGTAAACATGCAAATCAAATAAAATCTAACCTAATCTAAAGAACGTGAGGGCCTATTAAAGTAACAGAATGTAAATCAGCTTGTTTCGGAAGATGACAGAAGGGCTTGTATCAGATGAAGATGGATTATTTTGTACTCTGGCTCATGCATAGCTGCTCTGGTAGAGTCCAACAATGAAAGTGAGGAAGTGGAGCAGCACCAAAAATCAACAATTCCATCATTGTAGTAGCCTCATAATAGAAAATCAGAGGAACGAGGACAGAAAGAGTGCGTTCATGTTTCTTTTATTGTTCTCCATTGGCACTATTGTATAACATATTTCTGTCAAAATGCAGCTAATGAACCGTGTCCTTGTGTTAGAATAATGCCTGAATGCTATAGTATCTCAGGTTGGTTATATTAATGTGTGCTACATCAGTGAGAGATCCGAAAATTTCAGTAATTAATATGAAATCGTGTCAATATTCAACAGCACAAAAATGCTGTTGAGTTTAAAGAAAGAAAGAATAAATGTTGCACTCAGTAGAGTCCTAAGAGTTTTTCTGCTTTCCTGCAGCATGTCACCTCCCTTTCCCCCAAACATCTGTGAACCTCTGTACGGGGAAGGAGGTGTCTTATTCCATTCACTGAGCTCAACAGCCGACTCAGAGTTGAATGGGTTAATAAATATAAATGAAAATGATTCAGCTCTGTAATGTTTTGTACAGCATCATGGACTACAGGGCTAGGGCTGAGTGTGTCTTTTCCTCTCTATTGGCCTATCACAGCAGCTCGAGCATCAGCTGCAAAGCCACCAAACGATTCCTGTAGCGTTTTTTCAGAGACACCCTCATGGCACTTTTCTAACTGTGGATGTGAGACAAGAGCCTGGGTACAGAATGCCAATTCAGTTTCCATCACTGCAGAAAAAACGATGTGACCAACAAGAGTACCTTGATGAACTCAGGGATGCCTTAGGATCTGACAGTAAATAATGTTCACCTCACAGGTCAGCTGTTCTACACAACTTTCATTTAGTGATCATGCAGCTCTTTTGGATAAATCCTGAGCTTCACCTGAGACTTAGATCTCACGACCTTGCACAGTCCCAGCAGCTTCTATCAGCAGGGTTCTCCCTGATATCTTGAGCATATTGATCCTCCTTCAGCCTCATCTTGTTGTTTTTGGAGAAAAACAGAAGTAAATCCCGAGCTTGCACTGAGTGTGTTTCTCATACCCTTGTTTTTTAGCCACAGATTAACACTGCTCATGGTTAATAAAATGAACTGACCGCTCCTGTGTGTTTATATGTTTATAAATGATAAATTTGTCACATTTACATTTGGCTCAGTCTGTGGGTGAGAGCATGTGGTCTGACCCTAGCTTCAGTAATACCAGTCTGATGTGCACACCGTTTTACCACCCTTAATCACCGGATTATTACAAACAGGTGGGACCAAAAGTGTCAGCTTGACCCCATCCAATCAAGAACCCCGTAGCAGACTAACGCTCTTATTGCAGTTTTAACACTGAGCAGTTTCAGTGTCTTAAAAGCAACCATGTTAAAGGCAGGGAGATCACAAGGTGGGGGCACACAGTCACAATACTTCTGGTCACACTGTGGTCTCCACTGTGACTGAAGTCTAAACTTGATTAAACATACTGTATTTCCTTTTTCCACCAGCTGCTAGTTCTGACAGGTGTCCGTTATCTGCAGACGGCCATGGAGAACGTTCTCCGGCTGGGTGATCCAGAGTCGGAATCAGATGGTTGGATTTTGGAAAACAGCCTGGCAGAAACAGCCCGGTCCAACTTTAACATTATTAAGAACCTGGGAAAGTGTTACCAGGTCGACGACGACCCAAACATCAACGTCCCGACTGCTGTTGCAGAGGAGGAACTGCCATCACAGCAGGTCCAGGTCCTCGTGACCAGCTAGCGTCCAGCCTGTGGAGTCATGGACAGCAGAAGGGATGAGCTGTTCCAAAGATGCTTTTGACTCGGGATAGAAATAACTTCATTCTCCAGGATGCAGAGTGAATCAAGTGGATCTGACACGTTTAGCTTCGTCCCAGAGACAAGAACAAAAACTTGATTGTTTGATCGAAACAAGTTTGGAACAGTGGCTAAACTTTACCTGCTGAGTCCTTAGAGCTCTCAGATTTATGGACCAACAAGGTCTTCTGCCTTCAGATATGTGAGTTTGAATAGGTTTTACCTTGATGGGTTGATAGGTTTATAAATGATCTCTTTGTGATGTTTTTTTATATGATAAGAGGAGTTATTTTTTATACTTGAAGTAAATTACAAAACCATGAACTGGTACCTTTTGGTCTTTGATTGCATTTTTAATTTTTACCATTCTCCAAAGAAGTCTGATCACTGTGAAAAAAATCAACAGCCCATCAGTTAAAGCCTGAAAACAGTACAAATAGAATAAAATAGAATAGAATAGCCACTTTATTTTCATTCAGAATGCCCACCAGTGCACATCAGAAGGAAATTTTGGTGCATTTACTCGCCATCTCGTCATATTTACCTGTAAGAGAAATTTGTCTATACTAATTATTATTAGTAATAATAATTTTGTTGTTGAATAACAAAGTTTAAATGTTATTTTTTATATCCGGTAGAGAATCAGAATTAACTTTGACCTTTTCTGAGACGTTTTCACAGATGATGTGTCACTTTGGTCTTCATATGTTTCATGCAATTGGGTTTATGACAGCAAAGTCACAGCCATTAGATACAGTGCATTTCATCCATGTGGGGAAATCTGCTGTTGTTATTGTTGCCCTAAAGAAATAAAAGTGAATCAAAGAAGACATTTTTCTGTCTCTGCTTTCTGTTCATCGAATGATGTTTGAGGAGCTCTGCAGTCCTGAGCCCTCATTGCGTTTATTTCTTTCTGTTTGTTTGTTTTAAAAATTTGATTCTTTTAATTAAAAAAAAAACAATCAAGATCATTTATGAGGAGAATGTAAAAGGCCTGAAAGAGGTCACTGAAAGGACTGGTGTGATAGAGGATGATGTTAGGAACTGGGTGATGGAGGCAGATGTTCTGCTGTGGAGACCTCTAAAGGCCAAAGAAGAGGACCTGCCTTTTGTATACGCCACACAAAAAACAGAAGAAATTGGCACACAATATGCGGATGCTGTCACTCTCTTTGCATCTTACGCAGGTTTTGGACACTAATTTGGGAACCTATGTGTTAGTCATGTTCATAAATTTGAAGGCTTGATGAATAAAAAACAATTTCGACTGGTTTCAAAATTAAATCAGTTCGGACATACCTGGTTCCGATAAACAGTTTGACAGTGGTTGCTATGCACCATGGGATATAAATACCTTCCTGTCATTTCATTAAAAAAAGGACAGGAAGTGTGTCCTCTTCTTAAGGAGGCGACCCTGGTGCAGAGCTTCAGAGTCACCTACCTCAGCCGAAGCCTTTGAACCTGCGGCATCATTTTAACTGTAAAATTTAGTCTGATGTGTACAAGATCGACTGCGACACCTTTTATCCCTTTGCCTCTGATTCCTTTAAAAACTTTTTTTATATGTGATCATATCAAAATCTGTCTGAATGCTCCCTGAGGTCAGCATGCTCCTATCCACGCCTTCAGCTTCACCTGCCTCAGTTAACTGGTCAAACCACGCCCCCTACTGGCATCTGTAGTGTCCCGCCCCTTCCTATCGAATCCTGTAAGTCATCAGTAATGTACCCCTACTCCAGCTCCCTAACCCTGTGTTGAAAGCTAAATTAGTTTTCTGGAAAAACAAATAGTTCCTGATGTGTTTCAGTTAGCATGATCATTTCTTTATCCTCTGCCTGTTATATGTCAGGAATTGACAAATTCTGATTGCAGAGGCTGATCAACATCAACCTTGCAGGGTTAAAAAATAGAGGGCGCTCTCCTCTGAGTCAGCTTCATCATAGCTTAATGAAGAACCTTACTTTATGAGATCAGAGAACATGAGATCTTTGAGGAGCTCCGTGGACTATAAAGAAGGAATTCACCTCCTGTACTGCCATGAACTTTCATCCATCTTGGATGAAGGATCTACTGGTGGCTCTTCTTTGCTGAAGTTTTACATTATTTGTCCGTTTTTTCTGTCAATAAAAAATATAATTTTTATTTTTATAGAATTTTTCATGCATAAGTTCAACAAATAATAAACATTTAGAGTGTTTAGTTTACATATAATTAGATGTAGATATATTTAGACTCCTAGTTCATTGTCTAATCTGTCATTCATACTTGTAAAAATTATGCTGCAGAGCAGTGGTCATCATCATCAAATAACGTTGGGTTACTTAACGTAATCCGTGGTTCTTTGATAACAAAGTGACGTGTTTCACTATGGGAATCGCCTCAGCGTAACCAACTACAGAAGCTCCAATGACACCACGTCTGTCTATGACAGACCTGTCAAGCCATGCTCAGAGCTCCGCCCCCTCATTCTAACACGATTCAACCAGAACACAGGTTCTGTGTTCTGCTTGAATCTCAGTTTGATCACATTCACCGATGATGATTCTGGCATCAACTTGCATTCCTAACCTGGTCTGATAATAATCATAGTCACGTTCTGTTTTTGTTCATTTCTGGTTGAAGTCAGCGTGTTTTTGACTGTCAGAGCAATGGCACAAGGAGAAGGGAGTGATTTTAAAGAGTAAGAAGAGGTAAAATCACAGTTTCATGGATGCTCTGTGGGTGCTCCAATAAAAAACATGTTCATTGATATGAACAGTAATATTTTAATCAAGCTTGAGCAGGACTGCTGCATCCACACTGATGTACAGACTGGTACTGGGGGCACTGGGGGTACTGCAATCCATGCTGCTCAGGGCTCACTGAAGCAATGGTTTGTATGTAAAGCAGCTCTCTTACCTGTTTGCTTCTTGTCCAGGTGTGTGGAGTGGTTGGGTGATTTTCTACTGTCTGTACTGAATAATAAATAGTAATAATGCTGCTGTCATTGATGACGATGTGGTTCTGAAACCATGCCATGCACGTGTCTCCTCTGATGTGCTTTGCTGCAAATTCTTCTTTAACTTTCTTTGGAAAGTTCTGATCAGCATGACTGAGCTTTTCCTCGGGTTTGATAACTACAAGGTCCATCTTAAATCTGGTGTTTTAAATTCAAATCTGAGATTTTTGATTCTGAATCCAATTAATTAAGTTGCTTTTTGGGGAACACTGTGACGTGTAGATATTGAAACGAGGTTCGCAAAGGTGAAAATAGTGAACTACATTTGCAGGCATTATGACTGGGGCCGAGCCCCCCTATATGTCGGATCTTAGAACTGCCCCTGCAGGCTGCTTTGTGTTCAGCTCGATGTGGTGAGCCTCCACCTTTGACCGTTTGGTAGTGCCAGAGAGTCAGAGATATTACATGAGAGACTGCAGGAAGGAGACACCAGCGAAGAAGAAACCGACCCTAACACAACAGCCTCCTTTAATACACATGTTTGTCCACCAGATGGCAGCAGAGATACAGCTACTACAGCACTGCTACAGTAGGTGCCCCCGATGCACGTTAAGTTGTGCCTTTGGAGAGAATACCTTGGGGTGAATTGTGCCACTGATTATGACAGTAAAACATTATATTTCGATCTCAGAGACTGTAATGCTACATAAAAGCTAGACAAAATCACCACAAAATTACTTATCTAAGGTTTATTTAAAGTTATTTTACAACACCAAAGGCACATTTTATACAAGCCAATTGTGCCACATGAGCACATCAAAAGTCACTTTTCTTAAACAAAGCCTAGCACCATATGAACTTGTTGATGCTATCCAGTGCTCCCTTCTTGCTGTACCACCAAGTTGTTGTGGTGTGGGTAGTTGTTTTTTTTATCCACATCTTCTCTAAGGAAGATTCCATCATCACTTTCTTTGAAAGTTAAGATGAGCTTTCCATTCACAGACCTATTACTACTTGGCCTTAAAAATTTTGCACCAGTGTCGGCACCACCAACCAATAAAACTTAGTTGTAGGATTCAGTTTTGCGTGCAAACTTCACAATGACAATCACAATTACTTTCCGATTGAAGTTCTACGCTTTAAATAAGTACCCAACTTTGCTTCTCTGTGAACTATCTGCATTTTGATAACTGGTAATGAGCATTTCCTGGGGAAATAATTAAATAATTATTATGTTCCCTATTACTTCCTCTTAATAAATGCACACGTAACCCAACCTGCTTTTAACTCTGATATCCCTGCCAGCTGGATCAAAATGTAATTTCTTTGTGCATATTCAAATACCATGAACTGGCTTTTGAGTATGCACAAAGTAATTAAAACATAAAGGCTGCTAGTGCCTTCATGTGTTCTGCCAGTTCATTCTCCATATGTTCATCAAAGACTTGATTGGCATGTCCAGATCTTTTATATCCTTTCTTAGCCTTAATTCTTTTCCATCTATCTTTTTCTTCTCCATGTATCGTTTTAATATCATCCTGAATATGTCAATCTTCCTCGCCACCTGACGAAAGGACTTCCCCTTCTCCACCTCATTTATTCTGTCCATGCCCTCTAACGGAGTGAAAGCCCTATCTGTCCTCTCTGTTATAACTCCGTGGCATGACGGTCTATTTCTAATTTTGGTCTGAAATTAAGAATGCCACTGTGAAAATTTCATGGTCCTGAGTCTGTAGACTTTTGTGTTTATTAATATTATCCTATGATCTTGTTTATTCTGTTAAGGTTTTCCTGATTAGATTTTGGTTTTGTGCTCCCTCTCTTTAGTGTCCAGTCATCCCTACCCGTGTGTTTCGTCTGTTCTCTGTCTGCGTATATTTCCTGTTTTACTTTGAAGGTCTGTGTCTCTTGTCTCTTCAATTAGGATCAGCTGTGCCTCGCTCCTGTTTTGCCATTCCTCATTCCCCTCCATGTGTATTTATAGTGTGTGTTTACCTGTGCTCATGGTCGGTTCATCTGCATTTCTCTGTGTTTCTCTGCGTCTCATCCCTGTGATTCTCCCTGAATGTCATCCCGTGTTTCACCCAGCGAATTATTATTTCAGGTTTGTTTAGCTAGCTCTCCCAGTTCAGTTTGTTTCTTAGTTTCCATTCTGGCCATCCTCACTTCTGTTTGTAGTCTCACATGTTGAAAATAAAAGCTCACTCGCATCTCAGCCTGCATTTTGGGTCCCCTTTCCCACACACCACATAACTGCTGCCGCAGCCATGACAGAAAAACTGTAAAAATACATTCTACAATTACAATAAAATAATATATTTAAAATATTCATAAGTTATGCCACTGGCACAAATCACCCCACCATTTTGAAAAAAAAACAAACAAGCAAAAAACCATCATGCAGCAGTTTTGAGCTAACGTAGGTGTGTGTTAGGTGTGTAGACTCACGGTGTAGCTTACCAAAGCACTAAAACATCTGTGAAATGTTTTTAGACTTGTCTAAAACTGTTCAGACAAAATGACAATGGGGCTCTCTTTTTTGCAGGATGAGTAAAATTGCTGACTCTTCAAAAATGTGCTGTCTCAGTGCAATTTCTTCTATGCTTCCTAGAAACAAAGAGGTGGCACAAATCACCCAACTTTCCCCTATTACTGTGACACAACTGCTATAAAGTACTACATTATCTGTACTACTGGAGAAAGAACTACTACTCTGTGCTGTTTCTTTTCACACCAACAGCCAATCACAACCCTTCTCCACTGTGACCTGTGCAGGAGACGGTTGTCACGGTGATGGCCACGTGGTCCTTTACACCCAGGATTTTTCTGCTCTCCTGCCTCCACCAACCTTCCTTCCCTTCTCACTCTCCTCCCCCCCACCTCAGACACCTCCAATTATGTAACACCGCCTCTTCTCCTCCACAGCCTCCTGCTGAACAACCAATCAGGTTCCTCAACTCTGAGTGACATCAGAGCTCAGGGGAAGGGCCTTAATTAATAAACCATGTGTGTGAGAGAGAGCGAGAGTGAACTGGCTGGTTGCTGTGGTGATTGCAGTCACCTTGCAATGACCCATAATGCACCTGTGACTGTGAGAGACGACAAACCGGTCATGTTTACTGGTCACATTTTCCCATCCTAATGTCACATGACATCACGTTGCATCATATGATGATAGCTGCTGGATTCCCATCAACAGATTGTTGTGTGTTCTGTGGTTCAGGCAGGCGGGATTCAAACTACCAACCTGACAGCTGAGAGGCTGCAACATTAAATGGCAGAGGTTGGAAGCTGAATCAGCCTTACCTCAGCAATTTGGCAGCTTCCATATTGGTTTTTCCAGCAGGATGTTGTTTGGTCATGTCAGCATCTCTACAGCACCAAAGAGGACACGAAACGTATACTCAGCTTGTTTCCACCCTGGAGCCCTCCTCTAACAAACGAGTATGTTTTTTAGAGCATGTTTAGTGCCATCTTGTGGCAGTATAGAACGTGATGTCACTGAGTTTGTTGGCTGTTTTCTGTAAGAGACTTTCATTGGTTTAACTAATGACAGATCACTGATTGGAAAACAAGGAGTCCAAAAAGAGAGTGTGTGTTGGGGGTCACTTTTGTCTTGCTGTTGGCTGCAGCAGCAACTTCATGTTAAAAACATCGATATAGGGTCCACCCTCACTTTCTCTCTCTATGGTTAGCAGTCAGTCAGGTTCTCCATTGCTGGTTAGCTGCACTGAACCAGGAGAATTCAGCTAATAGCAGTAATGTTCAGTTTTATAAAGCTTCCTGAATGAGTGCTGTGGGGAGGAGAACTGTTTCGGTCATGTGACCGGTGCAGTCTGACACTCCTTATCAGGTTGGTGCACCGAGTGAGCGGCACAGTCAGCTGATGTCCTTAGGATGCGATTGCTGCAATCCCCCCCCCCAACACGTGTTCTGTCCTTCCATCCTGCACTTAATTCCTTCCTTTCCTCTTTGTCTTGAATAAAGCTTACATGGTGGTGGGGTGACGGTTGCTGGGTAACGGTCCTGGTGGAGCCATCACTCAAAGGAACGAGGAGACCATGAACACTGCTGTTTAAAAGCTGCCAGCGGCCTTTTGTTCAGACACAAAACTTTATTTAACATGCAACTCCTCACACTGTGCACCAGCTGAATGGAGGCGGTGATGTCATCACCACCAAAAGAAGGAGTGAGGATCAAACAGTTTCCTGTCTGGGAGGATGTTCACGTGTTATCGATCAGGCTGATAATTGATCAGCTGCTGGGGTGACCGGCTCTTTAAAGCTCACCACAGCAAATCAGTCAGCCATGTTCCCCTTCTCTATGAGGTGTTCACTGACCCTTTGATGCGCATGCAGCACCCTGTTCTTTTTTAACATCTTCAGCCAATGGCAGAAAGTGGAGGCTGTGGAGGGCTGTGATTGGCTGCCCGGAGGAGTAGGGTGAGCTCGCGTCAAGGCTGCTGTCAGCTGACATCCCTGTAAGTACGGAGATACTAGGATTTTCTCCGAGTGAACGATGGCAGAGCAAAAAGAGACAGCAGGGAGATACGAGGTTTCCTGACCACAAAGAAGACCCCCCCACACACCACCACCACCACCACCACCACAACCACTACACACACACTCACTTACACACTCCTCCTCCTCCTTCATTTGCCCTTGTCGTTTCTTTCTGTTCGGTCATGAATAAATGACAATGGTCTGTGTGTGTGTATGTGTGTGTCTGTGTGTGTGTGTGTGTGTGTGTGTGTGTGTTTCTTGTGGTGTGTGGTGGTTGGGCATACTGCAGCCTCTCGACATGCTCATGGAGGATGGGGGAGGGGCATCAAGCTCTGAAGATGGATGAGGACAGGTGGGGGAGGAGCAGAAGATCTGGTTTGTATTCAGCTCTCACCACCTGATCCTGCTGATGCTGTCGGCACGGAACACCACACACACTCACAAACACACACAATGTTGTGGTTCTGCAGGTTCATGGTCCTGGACTCAGGTATGCTGCCTTCTATGATGCCTTCTCTCTACTTCTTGTGTGAGATCACATGATTTAAGTCTGACAGACCTCAGCACCCCCACAGAGTTTACCAACCGGTGTGAACCCTTTCACCCCATCCCTGTTACCATGGAGACGGGCATCATGGTGCGCAGTGCCTCCTCCCCTGCAGCAAGTTCAAGTAATTATTTATACAGGACAACACTGAGAACCCGACTCTGCTTCAGCCTCAATCCATACTGCCCAAGAAGAACCTTTGACATAGAACCAGAACTTCAAGCAAAGAACCAGAACCTAAATAAAGAATCAGAACACAGAGAGCCATACCTTTAAACAAAGAACCAGAACATTAAACAAAGAACCATAACCTAAATAAAGAACCAGAACCAGAACACAAAGAACCAGAACTTCAAACAAAGAACCTGAATCTAAATAAAGAACCAGAACCAGAACACAGAGAGCAATAACTTCAAACAAAGAACCAGAACCTAAATAAAGAAGCACAACACAGAGAACCATAACTTTAAACAAAGAACCAGAACATTAAACAAAGAACCATAACCTAAATAAAGAACCAGAACCAGAACACAAAGAACCAGAACTTCAAACAAAGAACCTGAATCTAAATAAAGAACACAACACAGAGAACCATAACTTTAAACAAAGAACCAGAGCATTAAACAAAGAACCATAACCTAAATAAAGAACCAGAACACAAAGAAC
>VUQP01026402.1:0-13446 GCA_015108555.1 Coptodon rendalli
TCATCTCTGTGCTTGTCCTGCTAGACCTTAGTGCAGCATTCGATACTGTCGACCATAATATCCTATTAGATTAGAACATGCTGTAGGTATTACAGGTCATCTGCCTTCTGATTCTACTTGACTGATAAACATGGATTTTTTATTTTTAAAAAACCCCAAACATATTTACCACTTTATATATCTCCAAAGTGTTATTCTACTTCTACATCTACGTGGTGGTCTTTCTAAAAGATATCAGCCTGTTTCAAACATGACTGTCATTTTTCTTGGAAATGTGTCAATTCTACACCAGATGTCCTTTTTAAAGTTTCATGATAAGTCAACAGGAGAATTTAAAGCCATACCATAGACCTTAAGGGAGACAGTTTGGCCAAAAGGTGGTGCCCTACATCTACTTGACTTTTACCTACTATATTAAAGCCTATTAGAGACACATTGCACCACACATAACATTTATTCATTGTGTTGCTGGGGCCAAACCTGTGGAACATCTAGACTAATAGCAAGTGGGACACAGACTAGGGAGCATTGTGCAGCCAAATCACTGACTCTGCGGAATAACAAAGAGAATAGCATTACCAAGAGAGAGAACCTTTAGGGTCAGGTTTCACAACAGTGCCAGAGCAGCATGTGCAGTACAGTACATGATGATGATGATGATGGTGGTGGTGGTGGTAAATGACAGAGCCAAGTGGAGCTTTTTTGAGAGCATTTATGTTCTCATAACAACTCCTGATGTTTTGCTGATATTACATATTTGATATTTTCCAGGTGACTTCCAACAGCCAAAACAAAGTTCATATCATGTACAGAGAACAATGAAAAATAAAAAAATGTATATTTGCACGGACTAAAAATATGCACAAAGATTTTAAAAAGGGGGGCGAGGGGCTGAAAACGGCATGGCTACTATGAACTTGTCCTTTCATCGTTTTCAATTTCACACCTGAACTCTGCAAAAAAAAAAAATTTAAAACTTCTTGCTTTTAAAAGGTTTTTAGTGTTCAGAGATAAAATGTTACACTACAAAGATGAATATTTCAATTAAAAGATGTGACAACATAATATCCGTTTACTTTTCAATAAAGTTTCGGTCCCCTCCATGAATCGCTACCTTATCGTGTTGGAGAGGTTTGTGTGTCCCAGGGAACCCAGGGGGTTTGTTGTCAGGGAGCTAGACCCCAAGGTAGGGGTCCCCCATGGCAAATTGGTTCTGGGCTAGGGACCAGACAGGAAAGGGGGGTTGCACTGAATCATAGTTGTTATTAATTTCTGTCTCTCTTCCACAGCATGTCTTTTGTCTTGACGTCCTTCTCTCACCCCAACCGTTCGCAGCAGATGAGCATGGTTCTGATGGAGTTTTTTCCTGTTAAAAGGGAGTTTTTCCTTCCCACTGTCACCAAAGTGCTTGCTCATAGGGGATCATGTGATTGTTGGGTTTTTCTCTGTATGTATTATTGCAGGGTCTACCTTACAATATAAAGCGCCTTGAGGCGACTGTTGTTGTGATTTGGCACTGTATAAATAAAACTGAATTGAATTGAATTGAGTTCAGCCATCTGGGATGGGCTTGGAGTAGAGCAGCTACTCCTCAACATTAAAAGAGCCAGTTAAGGTGTTCTGGGCATGTCCCACTGGGGGGAGGCCCTGGGATAGACCCAGGACACGCTGGAGAGATTATATCTCTCGGCTGGCCTAGGAGCACCTTGGTGTTCCCCCAGAAATTACCAGTAAGAGGAATGATCTAAATAAGTGGTGTGTTTTTAACACAAGGAAGTGCTATTTGATTGCACAGCCTCAGTACTGCCTCCTGCATGCATGTCAAACAACATGTGTCAGATAGACTAATTTATATTTATCCATTAGATAAAACCTCGCATGATTGCATTTTCAAAGGAAGAGTTCCAGCTATTTAGAACTGGGGGTCAGTAGTCTATTGCCTGTGTGGTGGCATGAAGGAGGAGGAACTGAAAAGGTAACTAAACGGTATTGACAACGTGCAGTTACACCCCAGGGAGTATTACAGTAGCCAGTACAAAAGAGTTACCAGTTACAAAGGCACACAGGCTCATTATTGACAAGGCAGAGGTGCAGCAAATTAATTTCAAAAAGTTTATTAAACAAAATAATTGAAAATAATCTAGAGCTGCAGCAAAGAAAACATTTAATTAAGTAGCAGAACTTACAAAACCACCAGAGCTTTAATTAAAACACTTTATAACCAGTGAAGGACAAGATTCGCTGCCACTCAGTTGTTCTAGTTAAAAATAGCACCTCAACAAAATAGTTAATCTATTTGGCTAAAGACAGGCCACGTGGGGAGGCAACCTACAGGGAGGAGTGCCCAGGGGGTGCCACCAGTTACTCACCCGTGACGTCGCACTGCAAGCTAAATGGTGCTGTATATTCGTATTTCGGTGTTTACACTCACAATGCTTAAGAGGGAACCTCACCAAACGTGTCTCACTACCCTTTAAAAGTTCTACAGCCAAACAATTTTCAGGGGAAATGAATCCGATCTGCAACGCAAATGTGATCGTCGCCATCTACGACCGAAATGAGTCCCAAACACTTAAATCCTTATAAGCAACCTCTGATTAGACAGCTAGGGGAGGGGTGAATCTTCATGCTGCGTTCACAGACACCATGCAGGAAAAGAAGATCTACAAAATCAAACTCACTACACCTGCATTATGTCCTCAAACAAAATGCAGACATGTAAATGTAGTTCATAAAAACAAACAGAGCTCTAGTCTAATGAGATTATGACACATGTCAGAGTGTCACAGTAAAGATTATTAAGCCTAAATAACCGCGATGGAGAGTCCAATTTTTATCTTCTTGCTCTTCGGGGTCTCGTCTTCATCAGCAGCAGCAGGAGTAGCACTGTGTGGATGATGGACGTGTTTGATCCCATAACAGCAACATCCGCCCTGAACACCAGCTGAGAAAGGCGAAAGCTGCACATCTTTAGCTCTTCACAGATTCTGTTCTTCAGTTTACAGTGGTGTTCTTCATCAGTGTGGACGTCCCTCTAACATTCACCTTCACAGACAGACCCACCTGTCCTCCAGGTGTATTCTCCGCCCAGAGGTCCTCCTCCTGTTACCTGCAATGTCGCGCCTCACTTTGGCACACAGTCTTGTGCAACCGGAGAGTTACAGCCCCGTAACTGAAAATCACGTGATTTCAGTAAATGAAACCAGTAACCGTGTGTTTCCATTGCCGCTCACCTGTGGAGAAAAACGTGGCAAAAATGGGCAACAGCGAGACAAAGAAAAGAACGACCGCAGACTACACAGGACCCCAGAGCAACCAAGCGAGAGTTAAAAGGAGCTTAACTTTAAATCCTCAGAAGAGAAAACAGTCCGTCCGACTGAAAAACCGCCCTGCTAGTATAGATGGAAGCACCGGGCTTTGGGATGATTTTGATCCCTCAAGGCGCAGATACTTGGAAACTGACCTGGACCTTTACCATGAACTGCAGAACCATCTGGAAAATGCACGGCGGAGGATGAGAGATAAGGGCAAAAAAGACGTTTCTGGAGGTCTGGACGCCAGTTTGGTGACTGGAGAGGAGAAATGTTACGACCCAAACGACACCACCCTTACATTTGTTGAAGGAGACGATGATATGGACTGTAAGTAGTCAAAGAACCAGATAAATACTTTCAGATTTGACAGCATGGGCTTCAAGGATTTTTATAAGTTAAGTCTTCCTTTTTGTCTCATAGTTGAGGGTAGAGATTATAAATCTCTGAGAGCCCGGATGTCCTGCGGTCATTCTGTCACCCCCATGTCTCTCACCAGCTGGTGTCACCAGTTGTTGGACCAGGTACCACATTTTTATTATTAATCAGATTCTGAAGTATTATAGAATAGAATAAGTTCTCCATCGTCTCTCATTGTCCTTCTTGCACATTTATCTTCCCAACTTTCCAAATAAATTATGAAATTTATTTTACATAATTTAAAATCTATTTCTAAATCATTTCTAAATCTATTATAAACTCATTGGCCAATTTGTTAAGTACACCTTGTTACAACTTGCTTTTGCCTTCAGAGGTTTTGAAGGCAAAAGCAAAAGTTTAAAAGAATATAAGTCAACACAGTGGAAACATTCCTTGGATGTTTTGGTCTATATTGACTCAACAGTATCACACAGTTGCTGCAGATCCCGTGATGGGAATCTTCGATTCCACCACATCCCAAAGTACTTTATTGAATTGAGATCTGGTGGCTGGTATTAAGGGTTGCAAAATGGGCAAGAAAATATCCCATGTGGATTGTGGCCTCAGTTTCCAATTCATAGCTGGCAGGTGTGGTCTTCTGCTGCCCATCTGCTTCAGGGTTCAGTGTGTGGTGCACTCAGAGATGCTCTTCTGCATAACTTGGTTGTAACAAGGGTTGTTGCCTTTCTATCAACATAACAAAGTTTGGCCATTCTCCTCTAACCTCTGACATCACCAAGACATTTTCACCCAGAGAACTGATGCTCACTGGATATTTTCTCTTTTTTTAATATTCTCTGTAAACTCTAGAGTTGGTCAGCAGTAGATCAGTCAGTTTGGCTCCAAAACCCATGCCACTTTCAAAATCACTTAAATTTCCTTTCTTTCTCATTCTGGTGTTCAGTTTGAACCTCGGCAGCTTGTTTTGACCATGTCAACATGCTTAGATGCAATTAACTGATTTCTTTTTGATCCTTCAGGGTGAGAGCCGATTTGTGTGCGGCCAGCCTGACTGCAATGCTGAGTGGTCACATGAAGAGGTCTGTAAAATGGCTCTTCTGACTCCTGAAGAAATCAAATACTTTGAAAAGAAGATGCTCAGCAGCACTGTCATGAATTACCTGGAGGTCAGTGATGTATCAGCAAGCCGTGGGAAATCGTGAACACAACATCACCGTCAAGGATGTGAGGAATGTGGGATCCTGGCTGTGCCTCAGCCTAAGCCCATTCAGAAAGGGGCTTACTGGTGGTGCATGATAGCACTAAGAGTAAAAACATTTCCTGTCCTCTCTGCAGGGTGGAGCTCTGTTTTGTGTGCCTGAGGCTCACTGCAGACCGTGCTTCACCTTCTAATGCTTGTTCACTGGTGTAGCTTGAGGACAACCCTTTAAAGCAGGCTGTGTGGGCTTCAACTTTTAATGGTTTGATTTTGTGATTTCAAGAAATGAAACACGTTTTGTACTTTTCTATTATTTAAAAATATCTTTTGGATGCTGTTTTTCTCATTTAAATGGGATAAGATAGATAGACTCTTATTAGCCGCTGACAGTATTTGAAAAAGGCTTGAAAACTGGTTAGAGACTGGAACCAGCTGTGTTTCCAGTCCACTGTGACTTTTTTATATTTTCTTTCTGATGACCTCACTCTGACGCTGCTCTCCTCTCTGATCTAGCTACAAATAAAGAGATGATATTTATTAATTATAACAATACAACCTTTTTATGCTATTTTTTTAAAGCAGGGTGAGAAGAGGTTAGAATGAACATTTGTGTGGTTATTCAGCAAAAACAAATTTTTACTAATAAAGAATTTATTATTGTTGTTAAACTAGACCTTGTGTTCAATACAACCTGCTTGTGTTTTCAATATCCCTGTGTGTCTGAAGCATAAATACATGTATAAACACACCCCAAAAGTTGATTCTGTTCATCTGGACGCAGCGTTTTCAGTGGGAGAAATGAAGAAGTCACTCATCCAAGTGACTTCTTCAGTCTCAGCTGACTGCAGGTTTCCCCCAATCTTATAAACAGTACATTTGCATAGGATTGCATATAAGATTTAATTACCTGGATGATTGAGCATATACATTTGTATAAAGACAGTATGGACATGTGTTTGACAGTTTTAGGGAGTTTCTGATTAGCCCTTGAAAGACAACATTGCTGTTTTTAATTGTGTGACACAACATTAACCTGGGAAATCACAGCGTCCACCTTCTGGTAAATATAAAGATTGGGATAAAGAGCTTCTTCAGAAATTGTCTTTGGTTCGTTCAAATGTTTAAGCATTATTTATTTTTCCTTTACTTGTTTGATACATATTATGCTGAAGCATTTTTTTTCTTTAATTGTTTGTCTTTAACAACGTCAGGCATGTGCATCACTGTGCAAAAGACTTGAACCACCATAATTTTTGCTCTCAGCTTCTGTTGGTGTGACCCAAACTATATTCTACAGGCTGAGATTTAAAAAGCACAAGTTTAAATCATTCATGTTCACATTGGGTCACAGCACTATGAAGCAGCAGCTTTCTGCCAAACTGGTTTCAAAGTATCTGTCAGTTTGCCAGCAGGTGTTTGTTCTGTCACGTCCCTTCGTGATGAATGACAACAAAGAACCTTGAGGTGGGAAAACAGGCTGACTTTGTGTCCTGTAAGTCTTGGCAAGTCTGGGCATGCGTTTTTCCAAGGAACGTCATGACATTCATATCTACATTTGCATCTTGTGGAAATAATATGCTCACTTACAATAACAATCATAGGTCATTTTTCATCTGTGTCACTCCTGTGAGATGACAAAACTGTACTAGAGGAAGTGTTTTAAAGGAAATTGCTCGTTCAATTCTGCTGGATCAGCAGTAAGACTATCTCTAAATTACTGAACCTAAATGTTCAAAAGTAAAGATGGGGAGAGTTTGGAGGTTTAATTAGTGCAAAAAATCAAAATACAGTTAAAAATTGACAATTTGTTACCATATATTTAAAATTTTACTGTTTACCGTCATCCTCTATGAATTTACATTGTATTTAAGGCCATAAACAAGTGTAGGTTAGAGAAATATCTAACCTACACTAGAGAAAATCCATAACATTTAGTCATCAAAATCACATTCGACAAAAATAAAAACTGATTTATGGAAGTATAAATCCAGCTTCTCCATCTCTGTGGCTTGGGTCTTCCCCTGCTGATAGAGAACTCCACAGCGAGACAATCAAAGGTAAAACATAAAAACACCCCAGGAAATAAAAGTAAAAGCAGTTTTTTAATTTACTTTAAAATTAAATATTTAGTCTTTGCCCATTCCTAAGAACAGGCTTTCTATAGCTGATCCTGCTGGTCAGGGGCCACCATGCGTGTTCTGAACATACATGAGCGACATTTCCTGCAGGACACCATCAGTGCAGCCAGCAGACACGCAGCAGCAGTGAAGCACAGCGCTGTGGATACAGGTGGGTCTGTGGGTGGTCTGAGGGGAGACCAGGTCCCATCATGGGCTGAGGTAGAAATCTCACTACACAGACAAAGTGAAGTTAAAATGACGTATATGTTGCTTTAACGGACGCCGGGGCATGTCTGAAGTTGTACTCACCATCTGATGCATGCAGGAAGTGTCCTGACATCGTCTAAGGGAGGAGTCACATCAGGGTACAGACATAACCTCCTGTCAGGGCAGAAAACTGCACCATTGTATCCTTTAATCTGAAGGAAAAATAAATCATTTTTATATATATGAAGTGTTGACTGTATTATCCATTAGGATGTTTTTATACTAAGATGCTCTTAATCATATAAATGTGATAATAATAGAAACATCTGTATGAATGAAACAGTTTAAATGCACAAAAACTGCAAGTATCTGAATTAATGCTCATCCAGAAACACATAATACTGTAATAAGCCATTATGTTATTATACCTGAATGTTGCCCCCTGCTGGACAGTCCACCCACTCAGAGCCAGACACCTGGATCTGATACCTGTTCGGTCCGGTACACCTGTGCCTATAACACCGGCCCTCCACAGAGCTGCTGACCCGGGGAACCTGACTCTGGTTCTGAAAGACAGATGAGAAGTTACAAAGGGTTCAAAAGAAAGGGTGAAGAGAGTACAGGGATGACCACACACACATACACACACCTGTGTGCTGAGGCTGGAGAGAAAGCATCTGCTGTCAAAGCCAAAAATCTCCCCACTCAGCTCATGTTCAGCTGTCCACCTGCTGCTTTCTTTTTTCCAGCATTCACTCTGAAGAGCGAGATTCAAAACATTTACTAAAGATAAATACATAACAATAATAACAATAAAAACAATAATAATAATAATAATAATGTCCTCTCATCTTCAGTGTTTAGTGTGAATGCAAGAAGATACTGAGCGTACTCCATTCTGCAGGGGTTTATACACTCGACAGCCCTCCAGGTATTGGTCAGTCTGGCACTCCCCCTTGTGGAGATGAAGAAAATGACATCCACGTCCACTGAGAAGTACAAATAACACAAACATTAAAGACAAAGTGACAGAATTTCTGCATGAAAATATATGTTAACACTAAATTACTTTAATTTACCTTCCAGTGCAGAAGAAGGATGAGGAGTTATCTTGGCAGGTTGACAGGGAGCCAAACATGGCTCCTTCACCTATTAATAAGTCATAAAAACTGTTGATTATTTAAAAAGGATGATCACAGAGTGTCTATGTTCAGCTTTTGTTAAGTCTCCTGTTACAATGATGCAGTTTTCAGTGCATTTTCTTCATGTTTCAGTTTCCTTACCGTCTCCCCAGACCAGACTCTGAGCCCGGCTCAGGTCGACGGTGTACCACCCCGTGTCCTGTAATGCAGCTAAGGTCACTGGGTCAATCCGAATTGTGCCAGGATCCCCGAGCACTGCCGACATAATGGAGCCCTGCAGGACCCGGGACTCCCAGTGTGAGGACACCCTGCCTGGAGCTGCGTCCTGAGGGGTGAAAGCACCGTTAGGTTTTCTTTTTAGTTTGTTAAAGTTTTCTGCACTTGAAGCTGTGCAGTACCTGGTTCTCCAGTGGCCCTCCCAGCTGCGGATCACTGGACACCAGGTGCTTCTGGAGGGCTGAAATGACGGACGGGGTGTAAATCCTCATGTGGCCGGATCTGTCAGGGTGACTCACTTTGCCTCGAGGAGAGCAATCAGCACCCACTGCAGGATCCAGCAAAGAAATCGCTGATAAAGAACCACCTTCTGACCAATGCATGGGATCTTTAATGAAGGTCAGACTCAATACACTCTAACTTATTTTAATGAAATGAATTTTTTTCTACATTTTAATTAGATTTGAGTGTTCTTCTTTGTGTGTTACCACTTAATATTTGCATTTTTAATTCCCAATTTTTGTTCTTCGTCCACACTTTGCACAGTTTCAAAGTAAAGTAAACAAACTTTTGAAGACACCAGCCCATGTGTGGTTAAGAAAGGATGAATGCTTATATAATATCAATCGTTGTTAGATTTTATTATAATAACCTCACTCACACACATTAAGAAAAATGAATTTTTACACAATTATTACACACTCACTAATGGTTGGTTAAATTACATTAAAAAAAGGATAAAGTGGTGTAAACGATGTGTTTAAAAACCTTGGGAAGAGGAGGAGGAGTAACAGTCTCTCCAGGTGCTGAAGAGATCCTTAGAAAATCCAAGTGCATGGAACAATTCATGAATGACAGTCTGAAGAACAGAAGAATATAATCTGTCATGATGATCCATCCTTCTCTGTTAAAACAGCCACAGAAACCTCACTTTTCACATCATGTATCCATAAAAGTAATCGTACCTGTACTGTAGTCTGGTGGCTGTATGTGGCTCCTGTCAGCCGGTCCCTGCAGATGACCACCACCCCAGCTACAGGTCGCCCGTGACTGTCCGTCTGGCAGTGAACAGCGTAGGCCAAGACACTGGGCTGAGGGAGAAGAAGATGCACTGAGGAGGAGGTGAAAGCTACGTGGGCGAAGTTTAATTTAGACGCTTTAAAAATTTATTTCTTATAAGAAAGTGGAGAAATATATGATTAAATAAAGCAACAATTTACTGCTGTTTTCAATCATGAATAGAAACTTAATGAAGAAATGTCTAAATGTTTTAGGTCTACCGGGATTTGAGTGGAAAAAATTAAAGTAAAACCAACTTTCAATGGTTTTATATCACATTTTTCTGTTATCTGTAGGCTTGTACCTCTGCTCTGCACTTGTCTGTGGCCTGTACATGGAGGTAAAGCAGGAAGTCGGTATCAGGGACTCCAGCACCTTCAGGTCTAAGAACAGTCCTTTTGTGTGAATCGGCCTCGGGGTAAATATCACATCCGGCCAGGTGGTCGTCTGGGATCTACTGATGTTGGTACTGTATTATTCAGAAGCAGCAGTCTAGTACATGCTGTGTGTGGCAGCAAAAACGTTTGATACTCACGGTCACATCCAGGCAAGTTTCACTTCCGTAGTTTTTGTTGGCTCTACCACACCTGGGAGAATAAAAAGTCTGCTTATTTCCATTTATTTGCATAAGTTAACAGCTGATAGAGCTCAGAGATAGGGGACAGTATGAGTGAGCAAATACAAACCTGTTAGTTAGTTTAAATACATAGTTACTTGCACTAATGTGTACATTTCTTTTCAAGAATGAGAGCATTCATTAACTTTGAAACATGGTGTGTTATCCTGCTGGAAGCAGCCAACAGAAGGTTAGCAACAATACTCAGTTTGTATTAAGTTCAAAGTCATCTGGATATTTTCTCTTTTCTGGACCATTATCTGCGAACCCTGGTTTTTTGGTTTGTGGGGAAAATATAGAAATATTTAGATAAGCTGCCTGACACCAACAACCATGCCACCTTCAAAGTCACTTAAATCACCTTTCCTCCTCGTTTTGATACTCAGTTTAAATTTCAAGAGAGCCTTTACACCCATGCGTACATGTCTAACTCCATGTCATATGATTGGCTGGTTGGATTTTTGTGTTGTATGTAAAATAAGAATATAGAGGGAAAAAAACATTTTAAAGACTCAAATCTGGCCAGAGATGTTGGTTTGAGGGACTGGAGCTACACTCGTGTGTACTCACCTGTTGTAGTTGATAGTACTTGAATCCCTCCAGAGAAACTTGCAGTATTTGTTGATGTCTCTGCTGAGCAGCAAAGGGCCCGGCACTCTGTTCACTGTTAAAATGTCAGCAGGTTATGAGATTGTGTGTGCGTTCAGATCCAAGATTTACTATATTGTCATTGAGCACTACCTCAAAGACACAATGCAGAACGAAATTACACTGCACAAGCTCACATAAAGACATAAAAACGTCAGTACAGTTTAGAAACAGGCCAGCGTAATAAATAAATGAATATAAACTCAGTGTTACTTATTTAAAAAACACAAACACAAATATTCAGTCGCACAAGAGAATGTTGATTGCAATGAAATTTTTTTGTTGTCAGATTTGTGGAGTGTAATAATCTACAGCACACCAGCTGTTTCTGTTCAACAGTCACCTGACAGTAAAGAAGACACCACTCTCACAGCTTCTTCCACCGCTGCCTCCAGCCTTCCTTTCTCAGCCTCTGATAGGCTGTCGCTCTGTCTCGGAATCCAGGTCCGGATCCTCATTGGCTGTGGTGAGGTAGGAGTAGGTGAGACAGATTTTTCCAGGATGCTCCTCTGCTCCTCTGACCTTCTGAGCCTGAGCTCCTTGGGTGGGCTGTCTGCAGCTCTGACCACTCTAACCTGAACCTGAAGCTCATCAAAGATGCACCTCTGCAGGGCTCCTGGGAGCTCCACCACGACCACCATTACCACCAGCACCATCCCCACCCAGAGGTTCAAGGATGGAGGGGAAGCCATAATTTTGGTGGAAACCTATTTCAGGGTAACAGTGAGGAAGAGGAGATGATGTAATGTTTCAGATGGCTGTTGAGGATCCCAATGAATTTATTTGATTTTATTTATTTCTGTCATTGTGTCATGTATTTGTACAGACTGTAAAAAAGGATCAATAGTATTATTCCAACAATTTGGGGTTAACTGTAACATCATTAACTCCAGCTCCCCCTCAATCTCCAAACCATACATCATAGCAAATCTTGCTGCCATGTTGTAAACAGAACAGTTAAAATAATAAAGTAACTGTCTGCAGCTTTGAGCTTTCTTAGGTCAGTAATGACCAATCAGAGGTCCACAGAAGCAGCTACATGGATAGATTCACTCAAACTATTTAAATAATAGTAAACTACCGTTTAAAACTTTCAGAGACCCTAGAGAATAAATTTGGGCTGGCACAATTAACTAAAATAAATACTTCATCAGTAGGAATAGTGAAAACAGACAAATCAAGGTTTTGAGGTTTCAGCTCACTAAAAGTTGGCTAATAGCTGCAGCTGTTTATTAAACATACTGAATAGAAAGTGGTGACTAAATGAAGTGAAAAGCTGTTAAAGAAGAAAGTAGTGGATGTCAATCATAATGAACAGCTATGGATAAGCAGTTGAGTTTGCTAAGCACAAACACTAAGCAGTAAACAGGAAGCAGTCCAGATCCGGTTTGATGCTGGCTCAAGTTTAAACATGAAAGGCAGTGATGAAGAAAGAGTGCATGAGTCAATCTGACAGGACTCGCAGAAAGGTTGGGAAACCTCATCATGAATAATCTGAATTACCCTCAAGGTGTCAGGTCCAACCTAACAGGAAGAACTAAATCTAAAAACAGCCAAAGGAAATGACAACGCAATCAAAGAAATAACCAAAGGAAATCAAGTGAACTCACATTAAAGCCATGTCTGGCTCTGCTATAGTTTGAAACATGAAGCATTAGTGAAAGTGTTGCACACCGCATGCATATCATGCCAGGCTAAGGTTTTTCCTCAAGCAACAGGTGTGTAACTGGACTGTGTGGTGCAGGTTTTTGTAGAGTGTGAGGTCTGTTTAAACAGGAATGTAATGCAGACCGTTTAGATCTTGATTTCTTTAGATGTAAAGGAGATCGAGTCATCCATCAGGCCAAAACAGAGGTTATCGTGTTGAAACTTGCACGTGGGGTGCTGTGGAGAAAACTGCTTCAATAATTAAATGGAGTCAGTATTATTACCTGGTAGACGGCTGCGACCTCAGTCCATCTGTGGAGTTTCAGAGCTCTAAAGTAAAAACAACATTTTATCCTCCAAACCAGGATGAGCACAACTTCTGCATTCCCACCAAGAACAGCTCTCTCCTCTCTGTGGTGAGTCTGTGTGAATTACCACAGATCTTTTGAATACAGAGCACAAAGAAACATCTCTGACATGTCTCACTGAGGTGTCAGGTGGCACCCCCTCAGCCGACATGCCCAAAAAGAAAACACAACAAAAGACAAAAAATTTAAAACTAAAAGTGCAAATCGTTTAATCTCATCCATATTTTTTTACTTATATACAGTGAAGTTGACCCAAATAAAATCCCCCCCCCATTTATCTGTAAATTTAAAACTGTCACGTCGACACCCTCCCCAAAAAATACATTCAACAAAGCAAAACAGGAACAATTTAAGGAAACAGAGACAAAACCTGCTAAAAGAAAAAAAAAACACCACAAAACTCGTAATAATAATAATATTAATATTACAAATGGCACACCACAAGTCTGCTGAGTCGAAATGTGACCGAATGCTGTTGAGTCTCGTCAGATGTGAGGTTCTTTTGTGAATTTGGAGGCCCCCCCCCCTCAACC
>VUQP01026403.1:0-37840 GCA_015108555.1 Coptodon rendalli
CTGTAAACGGACCAAACTTGAGTCAGGAGAACAACTGAGATAATCCATCCACAATATGAGGTTAGTCATTAATATACTGCAACAACATGGGAATAGAGCAGCTGTGATAGAATACAGCATTAATGAATCAATGGTACAGCAGTGGAGGAAGCAAGAACAATGAGTTTAATAAAGTTTGATTTATCTGACTGCTTTGTTTCGCTTAATGTGCCTTATAATCCCGTGCACCTTATGGTCCGAAAAATACGTACTGCACACTGCAGTTTAATGTTGCAAAGCACCTCTTTTTAACTTCAGTGGATATTATACATGGTTATGCTCAGGATATGTCAGCCCATTTCTACTGGAAATGCCTTTTCGTTAAACTTTCAGCAAGGAATTTGCATTTGCACTGTTAAATTTTTATATAGCTTTAATGCACATAAAAACCAGCTTCTTGTTTAAGTGAAAATAAATGGAAGGTTGTCTTTTTGCGCTAGTAATGTTGTGGAGTTGTATTTTGTCTCGCATCAATTATATCGTTATCGCAAATTTTCAAATATATATCGTGATAAATATTTTTGGCCATATCGCCCTGCTCTAGCTGTGGGTAAAAGATGAAAAGAACGCTTGATAACTTCTTTGTTAAGTTAAGGCCTGATCCGTCTGAAATTCATAGCCAGTGTTCTGACACGGACCCATCAACCTCTCAGATTATGTCTAATACTGGTCTGGAGACGGCATCAGATAATGAGCCACATACGATCAACTCCGAGCCAGACCCCACTGAAAGTAAAACGGGGAAAGTGTACACATTTCGAAGAGAGTGGCTTGACCAGTTTCCCTGGCTAAGATACAGTAAAGCTGACAACATGATGCACTGCAATGGAGGATAGTTCATAAGCTATCAAGCTGTTCTTTTGTGCTGGTCTACCTAAAAAAAAAAGTTAGACACACCAGTGCAACCGTGGCAAAAGGTTAGTCTAGAGCCCTGTTCTGTGTCAAATGGCAGATAATGTATGGGAGAAGTCAGGAGAGAAAAAAGTATCTACAACCATCTGTCAAACACGGTGGACCACTCTGTCTTGGTTTGGGGCTGCACTGAGGAAAAGCACCGTCAGATTTTGATCCACTATACAATAGCATGGTGGCATGGTTGTTAGCTCTGTTCCATAGAACTACTTAAGGAAATGACTTGCCTAAAGGAAAGCTTGCCTAAGAGTTCAGGCTGTGTTGAAGAACAAAGGTGGTCATATCAAATGTTGACTTTCAAGCTTATTAGAATTGTACAAACTCTGCTTTCACCTCATATACTGTATTTTTCCACAAGTTTAACTAAATCTCTGCACCATTTTCCAAGCAAACTGAACAGAAATGAGTAGTGACTCAAGACAATAGCACAGTACAGAAAAGACCTATAAATTCCCGTCAAGTATGTAAATGGCCATCATTGCAAATCATACGTTAACACACCTGTAATACAATGACGTCACTTTGACCGGTGATGGTGAACTTATTATCGAAGACATGTCAAATAACAGAAGATTGTTCTGTAAGAAATACGGTTATTTAAAGTATAGGTTAATTTCCATCACTGCCAATTAAAGGGTTACAACACATAAATTTACTGCCATGAATCGTAACTTGCTTTACAACAACGGCCCAGCAGTAGCACGGGCCTTAGCGCAAACATAAGCTAACGTAAAGCAATCAAAATCCGCAGGGCGACCACAGATTTCCCATATCCTATGCTGCTGTGCATTTTCTTGGCCTCCTGAGCACATTTAAAAGCCGAAAGTAACACGGTTTTCACCACACTTTGGAAGAGGGCAAAATTAACGTCAAGGCTGTTCCCCCTGGCTTCTCCATAGGCTCCAGTTAGCGATCGTTAGCTACGTTAGCTGGTTAGCACAGAAGGTAATTCAGCATGAATGCACTGAAACGCAATGCATTAGCTTTCCAATTCCCTAAGTTTAGCTTACAACATATTATGATAAGTAAAATAGGCGTAAGAAAAGCAAAAGCCTTACCACATATATTCATCTGAAAATAAGTTGAAGCAGTCGGCATCTGCTTGCTAGATTAGCTAACAAAACATGAATCAAATACAGTGTAAATTTACAGCAAGTTACAACTTCCGGCGATGATTTTCAAAATAAAAACAGAGGAAGTAACAAAGTTTTTTTGTAATAAGGGTAACTGAAGTAAATACAAATAATTTACATCATTCTAAAATTGTAATAATAATAATAATTATTATTATTTCATAATTCGTTTTTGTAAAATAGCACCTGAATAATTTTAAAAGGGCCTTTTCTGTCAAATAGAGTAGTGGGGTTGTCACTACTTGTTACTACCACATTAGAAAGCACTATGGAATTCTGTCAGTATCACACATTTGCACTTGTATTTTGTAATTTTGATTGGTGTGACTAATATTTTTTTGTTTTGGTATTAAAAGATCCCATAATATTAGTAATTAAAAATAGACACTTATTAAAACGCTCAAAGTAGTAGCTTTGCTTTGAAACAGTTTTTCCACAAGCTGTGGTGGTAGAAAAGTTGAAATGTTTAACAAGAGCTCAGTTGGGGATGGTTGTCTCACTGGTCTTAGGGTTGGTTCTCACAGGTATGACAACCAATCTTTTTGTTTGTTGGTTGGCAGAATGGTTTGTGTTGAGCCATGCACAAATAGCCAGCTCAATTTGTTGTCTGAAAAAATAATCTCACAAATATTGTACCAGTCCAGGGGTGTACATTTGTCATAACTGACCTGAGTAGCTGAGTAAGTTACAGGGTTGCTAGATCAAGACTAGCAATGTTAAAATACATCTCTTTCCTTACATGTATAACTGAGAATCCATCCAGACTTTCATTTTTCTTCTGACATGTTTACACTGACTTGTTCACTATTGCGTAGATTACCTGTTGTACAATCCTGCACAAAAAGATTTTAAAAAGATTCTGGCTGTTTTAATGATATGAATGATACAAAACTTACACTCATGAATGTGGAATCTGTTCTCATTTGTTTTTGTGGCTTTAATAAAGGTTACATTGTCAAAGCACTGCAAATTCCTAATTTTAACTGCTCATATGTAGAAGAAGTCACAATAATTATCACTGCTTCAAATTCACAGTTTAAATACACGGAACACTAGGTGGTGTTCAAACTTATTGATGGCTCTATCTGAAAGGAAAAAAAACCCTCACAACATTATACATTCTTTTTCTTAATCACAATTTTTATTGAAACCCAATTAATAACTATAGGTACAACCAAACCTGCTACGGGGTTGGTTGTCACAAAATGTCAGTGTTGGTGATGGTTAATTAAGTTTTGTTGCAATTAATTGCAAAAATGAGAAGGACACACATTTGGTTGAACAAAGGAATGGTTACTGAAGGAGTACTGAAAGAGCAGTTTGTGCAAGAGAAAAGCATGTGACAACCAACCCTGGTCTACCCTACCTTATTCCTTCAGTTTTTGGTTAAATACAGTACAAAAGTCTTGACCCACCCCTCATTTCTTTATGCTTTGCTTGGAAAATTTTTCTTTCATGCATTACCCCATATAACTCTTTGCCACTGAGTTTCAGTTCAGGTCTTGTGTAATTTGACATCCCTCAGCATTTTCTCCCCGTTTCCCTTCCTTAATGATTTCTTGACGACACCCTTCCACTAAGATCATTTGCAATCAGACTTCAGTAGATGTATTAACTGCAGGGTTTTTTTTCTCTTTTTGTTAAGGGCACGTCTTTCAGATACTCTTTATCTGGTGTAGGTAGTTTTCTCAGCCTGGCACTTCTTCTGTCCTCCACTTCTCCAGTTGACTCAAAATGCCTTTAGGGACACATTGCACACAGGACCAAGATAACCAAAATTTTCAGCTAATAGCACTTTGGGAATCACCTTGTTAAATGTAAAAAGAAAATTTTATGCCAATTAAACTCCTATATTTAGCATTTTTCATAGTCATGTAAAGATACAATTAAAAATCCTTTGCTAAGGTTTTTGTTGTTTGAATGATTCAGAGGTCAGTGTCAAATGGTTAACTGACAAAAACAGATTCCTCAGTTAAACAGATAGGAACGAAAATGAGTGTTAACGTTTAGAGAAACACTTTGACAAGTCTTCAAAAAGCCTGGAGAGTTACTGCTCAAGACCAATTTGTAAAAATTACAAGAAAATCTGGCGGAAATAGATGGTGGCTTAAATGTTTTGCTCAGTGTATGAAACTCAAAAAACAGATAAACAATCATTACTGTTTAGGATGTGTGCAAACTTTTTATTTGTTGGGTCTGAACAGTGCTGATTTTTGTTAAAATCAGCAACAAATGCAAACATAAAAAACAAACAAACAAAAAACCAGACAGGTGCAACATCAGACTGTGCAAATGTGTGCCTTAAGGCATGGCACTCTACAGTACAGGAAACAAGCATCAACAGTCAAATTGCACTGGTGAGGGAGAAAACAAGGTGAAAACCCCAATTTGATTAGTCAGCACTGGCCGTTCTGGATGCAAAGATCAAACCCATTTTTGTGTACGAGTGCAATGCTTTACAAAAGTTGCTGGCTCCTCAAATATTCTAGCTAATATAACAACAAAAGTAGGCAAAAAGTAAACAGAACATCCCTTCCTAAATATGTGCCGAGTGAATGTAATGCTCCAACAGTAGAAATAATGTGTACAGCACAACAAATGTTCATATAAAAATAGTCATTACATTCATTCCATCTCTAAAGAACTTGATTAATCCAAATTTAGGAACAAGTGCACCCAGCTCTAGAAAAAAAAAAGCCTTTACAGGTTCAAAGTGAGAACAAAATCATGCAACAACTCAAATTTCTTAAATTATGTATTTAAATACGTTCACTCTACTGATATTTAAAACCTTTTAAACTGAATCAAATCCACTTGATGAAGGAAATCGATTGAGATAGGACGGTCTCATCACATTTGTGTACAACATATAATGCTAGTCTTAAAAATGGTCCAGAGAGCCACTGCTTGTTTGCAACAGTTAAAGCTGCAGCAGCTGTACCAAACAACATCTAATCACAGTTACACACCATATAACGAGCAGGAAAGTAAAAGCTTTAGCCTCTGTGTTTCAGTTCAGGACAGTCTTGTTCATGCGTGACAATACACGGCTTAATCACTGGTGTAAATACTATCACTTTCACCACTCCACTTGATCTCACGCGCAGTCTGGTTTAATGGTGAAATGTAGTGCAAGAGATGAAAAGCAATCCGATGACTCATGTGCACTTTGCACCATGCATGTGTCGTTTAAATGGCGTGGCATCATTTTTTTCATTAATTTACATAAAACCGCTCACTCAGGTCTCAACTAGCTGCTACTCCCAATAATTTCTAACCTTTAAAAATTACTGTTTTCACCACTGACCTCGAGTGTGTTGGATAATAATTAATGAGCACACCTAACATTTCTTTACCCTGCTCTGCATAATGCAGGCTGCAGACTGATGCCACTAAGAGTAAGGGTACTGAACACACATTTTCAACACTATGTACACCGTGACTGGACGTTATGTGAGGATGTGGCAGAGTAATTGATATGCAAGATGGTGACCAGTTTAGTATTCTTGTGAGCAAAACAAATTAGTATCAGAGGATCCCTTTCAGAATCTTTTGCTTACTACTTTTATCTGATCAGCAGCCTCCTTACGCCCTCTTTAGGCATCATACAGAGTAAGTCTTACTATCTTGGCATTATATGTTTGTACGATTGGACGGATGCACTAAGGCATATTGGACATAGTAAGGGCAGAGGCATCAGCACTACGGGGGTCCTTCACTCCAATGATGAGGTCATTAGTTCTCCGTGTGCCCTCCACCAATGACAAAATATCTATTTTCTCAACTATGTGACCTTTAGCTTCCAGCCCCTCCACATCCTCTTCTAAAAACTTGGCTGCAAGAGAGAAAGAGAAAGTGTGAGACAGAAGATGGTACTAACATAATGCTGAGCTAATAAAAACAGTAGCTGTGGGATCACAGTGTGGTTAAACTCTAATTCTACAAGGACCTAGTATATCAGGTTTGTAACCAAGCACGTGTTTTCAGGCTTTTGACTTATGAACGGATTCAAGGGCAAGATTAAGACAAGTGAGAAGTTAGCAGAGGCTCTGATTGAGCCAATGATCATCACACTGCTGCTCATATACCAGTCAATGAGCTCTAGTAGCTGAGAAATGGACTATTAATTCAACCAAGATGATAATTTGTGATTCTACATTAGGATCCCTTTGAAATAATAGTAGATTCAGGCTACCTAGATTAGCTGGTCACATTTTTCTTTTGTACTTTAGTGAACTGATTGGAGCCAAATGCTGTAGTTGGTTAGATCTATCTAGAAGCTTTCAGTTAGTAGTTTGTCCCTCTTGCTATACAAACAGAGCCAGAGGACAAGAATTAAAGTGTATTTCTAATAAACCAGATAATAAATCTGTCTTTTTTTTATAACACAGTATTCATCTTCACAATTTTCCCAGGAAATCATAGATATCAAACTGCCAAGCTTCCTTCTTTTTTAAGAGCCCATGCACTAAGTTGCTAGATTACGTGGGCAAGTTAGCTGCGGGTTCATTTTTAGCCAGATGAGTGGCTGGCTTCAGTTAGCAGCCATCAGAAGGTGTGTACACTTTGGTCATAACAGTTACCAACAATACTCAGTTAAGTTGTGACATTTAAATTAAGCTTAATTCTTACTAAGTGGCCCAAAGTGTGGCAAGAAAATATCCTTCCCATCATTACACCACAAGCAACAGCCTGAACTGTTGATGAAAGTCAGGCTGGATCCATGCCTTCATGTTGCCAAAGTATGACTCTAAATGCTGCAGCGCAAATCGAGACTCATCAGAGCAGGCAATGCTTTTCTCCTGTAGTCCAATATCGGTTGGTCTACGTATAACTAATGAATGAACTGATTCTATATTATTATTCATAAACAAAATTCTCATGGCATTTCCACATATGACCTTAAGATTTAGGGGGTGGGTGTGGCTCAGGTCGTCCACTGATTGGAAATTTGGTGGTTTGATCATCGGCCAAGCTGGTCTCGATGGATCAGTCTGAGTGTGAGGGTGTGTGCGAATGCAAGAAATAGTGCTTTAAGGTATAGAATGGAAGCGCTGTGTGAATGTGTGTGTGACTGAAAGAATAAGGCTTGTAGTAAAAACCACTTTGAGTGCTCAGTTAGAGAAGTGCTATATAAGTACCACTCCAGTCCATTTATACTACATCCTACTAAAACTACAGAAGACTGATCTTTTAATCAAGACACTTCGCTGTTCCATGGAAACACTAAACCTCAGCATCTGCTTCCCATGACAGCAGAAGTACCTGCTGCTTTTCCTGCTCCTCCTCTACTTTGCATAGTGTACACAGAAAACGCAACCTAAACACAACGTAAGCAGAGGTGCAAGGGCACTATAGGACTCTCTGCATGGTGTATACTGCATGTCATAGCAGTAATGGTGAGCCAACACTGTTATGCTTGGACCAAACCTGATAAAAGAGGTTATCAGTAAGAAAAACTCACAGTCCACTAGGAGGGTGTTGGGCTGCAGCTGTGGGTGGAGTCTTCCATATGCTAAACTGTCACTCATGTTTTTACGTGAAGACAAAACATTCATCAGCACCTACGAAGGATCAGAATAACATCAAAGTAAACTTCTGTCAACGTGTATTTCCACAATTATAAAAATAACGACAAATGTTACAAATTCCTCCAGTAACTAAGCAACCTGTGTTATGCCGCTGAGAGCCTTCTCTCCATTGGATGATCCAACGGCTACGTATGTGCCACATAACCCCACGGCTGGCCTCACCGCTGTGGGCATCAAGAAGGACATGGGTCTTTTTCCAGGGTGGAGGTTGTTATGCTACACCAACCAAGAGAAAACAAAATCCATAAGAAATGCTGCAAATGTGTTAAGAACAAATCCGTTAACACTGAAAGAAAAAAGTCGCAGTTACTGGGTTAGGTGATGAGCTCTGTGTTTTATTAGTCCATGAGAAGTCCAGAATCTGGCTATTCAAAAGGATTCCTGAAGGAGTCACTATCCCACTGCCAAAGGGTTTGTTTAGCGAGCTAAAACAAGCAGAAGTGAGGAAAAAAAGTCTTAACTTGCATTATTCATGAATTTTAATCAACTCTTAAACATCTTTGGGATTGTTTAAATCCCCTACAGTCCTTTTTAAAGTGTTGCATACCTCATTACAGACACAATGAGGTCGTCTGGGCCCATGACCATGACCTGGGCCGCTGCTGCACCATCCTCCAAGGTAAAGGTTGTTGTGTAATGCTGGACAGGGAATGCCTGAGAGTCACTGATCATCTCGCGAAGTTGGGAAGCCTGTGATTTACTTGAAGGTTGCAAAAGAAAGGGCAGGGTTCAAATAAAATATCTTACTTAATTAGGCTGTATTTATAGATTATAAAAGGCAGTGGGAGTTGATATCTACCTCAGCATCTTATCAACAATCTCTGGAACGGTGGAGTCATACATGGGATCTCCCAGCTTACTAGCCAGGCCCAGAGATATTTTCACAGCCTGGAAGATTAATGCATAATTAACATATTTTTTTTAATCCTGTCAATTAATTTACTTTACACACATTTAATAGGCTTTGTAAGTTGTGCTAAACTGTTTTGCATTACCTCTGCAATCCAGTGGTAGGTAGTGGTCCTCGGCATCTGGCTGGTGATGTTGTACCCTTCAAGGATGTTGAGTGCAGTGATCAAAGCAACGCCTGCATGTGGGGCTGGGGCTGCCATCACGTGGTGTCCTTCAGAAACACCAACAGATCATTAGACAGAAGAGATATACATCGGAAATGTGTTCGCCAAGGGCACCAACTCTCATTTCTGCCATGGACTTCTTCACTCTCTACACCTGATCTGATCAAAAAACAGGCCAAAGTCCAGTCAGGGGCTGGATTTTATCTAGCTGCAAAACAGAGCCTGAAGCCCGGAAGCGGTGCAGCTTATTTACAGATCAGTTAAATAACAATATGCTGAAAGGCTGTTACGGATTTCTGTCTGATGATACCAAAAACATGTTGCCCAACCCAGCTTTAACCCTTTAACCTTGTCAACTGCAAATCTAACTGGCTGTTACTAAATAAATACTGGAAGGACAAGCTGTGCTCACACAACTACTTCAGATCAGTGCTGTGTTCTTGAAAATAGCTGAACTGGTATTTACCCTGATAGGTGATTTCTGCTGGCTTCTGTATGATTGAGCTGTAGTTTCGAATGTCATCCTCTGTGAGCACTCCGCCTCTCGCTTTCACCTATTAAAAAATGAAGGATAAACTGAAATTTAGAGGCGAGTATTCTTTATCTTGTGTGTTAATGTTACTAACTGGACATTTTAAGAGTCAGAAACATTTCATTTACCTTACTCTTATGCTTATTTAGTCGCGCTGTGCGATATGAAGAAATATATTGGACGAAATGAAAACATCTATCGTTTGAAATTATACGCTATCGTTGTTTCATGGTGTCGCAAAATACACTGTTTACAATATTTTTTTCAGCACAGAGAATACCAGCATAGCCCGTGAAGATGAGGCAGAACCAGGTAGCTCCAAACAGAAAGACCAGTCAAAACAAGTCAAGGACGTTATTCCTAAACAAGAGGCTACCTCTGTAGCATGGACATGGTCTGGTTATGAAAAGTCTGACATGGACCAGGAAACTGCACTATGCAAATTATGGCACAAACCGGTCCCAACACGGACACGACAAACCTCGTCAACCACCTTCAACAATCACGTGAAAGAGAATGGAGAGAGTTTACGGATGAGAAGCAAAAAAGAGGCGTCAGATGCTCAAAATAAACCTTAGACTCAAATGTTAGAACAGGCTTTTTTCTGCAGCACTCCATGTAATAAATACTCACAAAGAAAATGGTGGCTGTTACAACTTATGTCTAAAAATATATCATTTCATGCATCGGTCAAAACACTCGACTCCAGGTACATGACGCCCAGCTGAAAGCACTTCACATGAGTCGAGTTGCCCGAGATTCACAGAATTTACAGAAAAAGCACTATTTTTTATATATATATCGTTATAGGGATGAGAAATGTCTTATATTGGGATATGGGATTTTGGTCATATCGCACAGCCCTATTATTTAGAATCTCAGGATTAAATTAAGATTGTGTAATTTATGATTTTGTTTACAGAAAAAAGTAAAAAACAACAACAACAAAAAAACATTTAAAGACTGAAAACATCAGGTCTGGTATAACCTGCTGTGATGCCTGCTACCCCACATGTTAAAAAAACAAAAAAACCCAACAGCTTATGCTTAATTAGAGAACTCAAATTCAAATTTCATTGCAGTGAATGATTTTATTAAGCTAGTGCTGCTTGGAATATCATTACATCTACATCAGTCACTGTCACAATAATTGCATGTAATGAGCTTGGTTATTAGATTCTGTCACAACATTTTCTGTTGTGAGATCTGTAATTTTTAGCCCAGTCTCAGAGCAAAATGTAAAACAATCACAAAAAAGCAATTTCTGACATCATCCATCTTCGTTGACATGAATCATGACATTTCTGTCAGAGAGCACAAATTTGTAAGGAATGTATTTCACTTGTGTCTACATTTTGTGCCTGGGGCACTTATACTGTCCAGACAAAGTGGGGATGGGTCACCTTGGCAAGCAAGAAATCTGCACTGTAAAAGAAGTAGCAACTGTTGCATCTTATTTTTTTTAAACCTAATCCACTAGTTTTTAATCCCCAGCTCTAAACAAGTTCTTTAAAATGCCTAATCCAATTCATGTTGATTTTGTGTAGATTTACACACACACAAAAGCAATCTTTTACACAATGTTCATTATTTTACTGAAATGTAATGCAGTATTTTACTCACACAGTTACTCACCGGAGAAAGTAATTCGTTACACTACTTGTTACACTGCTTTCTAGTTGTTCTGCAAATACCTGAAAAACTTTCATGTAATTACTAGTTAACAATATAAACCTTAGGCTATGGTTCCACACATGAACACAAATCCCACTCCTAATGAGGACACACCTATTACTACCTACTGCAGATGCTTGCAAAGAGCAAATGCTGTGGTTTGCATTTCGCTCTTCTCAGAAAAAAACGTGCAGTAAAGATAAAAGTCATCTCAATATCTCCACTCCTCAAAGAGTGGAGACCGCTCCATCATTTCCCTTCTGACAAACTGAAATCAGCTGATTGCAGCGCAAGTGTACAGGAAGAAAAAGGCATATATTTTTTGTAATTACTTACAGTTATTAGCGCAGCGATAACTGTAAGTAATAACTGGACTAACTGTACAAATAACTGTAATGTTATTACTGAATTTAGTATTGTAACCTAGACCTTTACTGAAAACTGTTACACCCAACAGTGATGGACACATTTCAGAACATATGAGACAGAACTAATGAAAAATTATGTTCAAAAATGATGTTCAAATAATAGAAATTATTGCCCAGGAACAGGAAGAAGTAGATTAGAGGTCATGGCTATCTCATGAACTGCTATGAATATTGAATACTGCACTAAATATTTTTGTATTTATGTAAGCTTCTTCTTATATGTTTTAATTTTATAGACATGAAAGTATTTCCAAAAAGAAGCAATACTTCTAGTTTATAAAATGTGTTTATTTTAATATGAAGATAGGTAGTCGAGAGTCACAGTGAAGTTGAATTTCTCTGAAGCCTTATTTCCCCGAGTAGTACAGGGTACAAGAGGGCAAGTATAACAGTGACTTAGCATAGGAGAGGGAAAACGACTCGCCACTGAGACTATGCAGGATTCATGACCACTTATATAATCACATCTGTAGCTTGGTGAAAAAAATGTTTGTCCTTACTGCAGATGCCATTTCCTGAGCCACATTTCCACTATAGAACTCTGATATCCCTTTAACAGCGACAGCATCGAGAACAGCTGCTAAATCGAGGCGTCTGGTGAACTGTCCGGTGAGGGGAACCTGGTCTTTGGGTAGGAATAAATCCCGAAATGCAGCTGACATGTTTTGGCTCTTAACTTTTGCCAAAGCTTCAGCTGTGGAGAGAACAAAAGGGAGGCAGATGAGATTAAAAAAACAAAACAAAAACAACCCATTGACTTCACACCAAGCAATTTGTTCTATATATTACCCTATACTTACCAAAGTCATGAGTAACGTTAAATCCATTTCTGGCCACATCTGCTGCCATGGAAACGACATCTTTCCAGGGGATCCTGTTGAAATCAAAGTCCATCAAGTCTGCCTTCTTTTACAAATATGATATGTCTCATACAGACACTCCTCATTTTCAAAGAGTATATTTTGCCAAATTGAGAAGCCACATTTTCTCCCTAAACGGATCAAGCAGGTTAGCTCTTAACAGCCGAGGCCTTTGGATCAGGATAATTACACAGCATTAGAGTAATTGCGGCTTAACAATCTGACAAAAATAAGCTACTGGCTTTTCTTTAAACACAGCTGGTGTACATTTACAATGACTCACTGCTTAAGTTCTGAACAATGAGAGAAGCACAGTCATTGTCAACAGCTCAAAATATCAGCTTTTGCTATTCTTGCCTTAAAAGAACAATGAGAGAAAATGATTTGTTTCATTGAGGAGCGTCACAAACAAAAGTGAATTAAACAATAACCAAGAAGAAAGGAATGCAGATGATCCAGAAAGCCGCAACTACTTATGGCATAAGAAGAAAGGACTGCATGATATGCTGTTTACCTGCCATAGAGCTGGTGTGCCTGATGCAGCCCACTGAGCATGCCAGGAACTCCAACCAGCAAGCCATTCTGAAATACCAATGCAAAGTAAACAGTGCATAAATAATCAAAAGAGTGACAAGGCTGACTTCAGCTCTCTCATATAGGTATAATAAGGAGTCCTCCAGAGTAATTCCTTACATTATCTTGAAGGTCTGTCAGCAGCATCTTCTCGTCGATTGCCGATGGTGCTGTCTCTCTGAAGTCAATGACCCTTGTCTCATTCTTACGGATGTCGTGCACCAACATAACGCCGCCACTGATCATCAACAGAGCAAAAAGTGGTCTTCAAATGCATACTTAATGGTGGTTCTGCTTAGCAGAGATTGATCTATTCCTATAACTCACCCTCCAATACCAGAAGTGTGAGGGTGCACAATTCCCAAACAGAGAGCAGCGGTGATGGCGGCGTCAACACTGGAGCCCTGCTTTTCAAGAACGTCAAACCCCAGAGATGTACACTGAGCCACATCTGTCACCACTGCTCCTTGGTTAAAGACCTTGCAGTAGACAAACCCGAAAGGGAGAGAGGCAGTTAAAAAACATTCAGAATGACACAGGCTTGCATGTAAGGAGGCTTAGAAGCATGTGGAGTCACCCATAATCCCATAATAACCCATACTTATTTGAGTGAAGCAACAGCATTGCAACACGACCACAGAAAAATGACATGTAACCCTACCTGTGGGTCTCCAAAGTAGATCTGCATGATGAGAGCCACAGTGACTCCTGTAGCAAAGGTGAGACAGGCCGTGATGATGACTGTCAAGCCATCTCGCTGGCAGGCACATTCTTCTGTGAAAGGGTCTCTGCTGGTCTCCTGCAGCGACACAGCATCATGGCTAGCTAGGTCTGAAGCCGAGGAGGGGAGGCGCTGGAGGCGAGCCGACTTCAGAAACAGATCTGGGTCTGAGACACAGCACCACCATACCAAACGCTATTAGTCAGCAAATCACAAAAAAAGCTCCCTTGTAACCATGACTGTGTGAGAGATAAACGATTTTCTTTGATAACTTCTGTCTGACCTGTATCTTGCTCACTCAGGACGTTGTCATCATCCTTGCGGGATTTCAGGGTATTTTCCCCAGACACGTCATCTTCTGGCAACCTGGGGAAGCTGGTGATGCTCATGTAGTCCACTGGAGAGTAAGCGCTCCCCAAGGTTGTCTCTGGATTGGCATCTTTATCCACCACACTTCCACTGGGGTATCCGGCCACGATTTCCGGAGCAGCGTTGTGCATGACTTTTACTTACTGTATCTTTATCTTTGAGGACCTAATGCAGGATATCCATATTCACTGTCCCACTTGTTCCTTGTCTGGGATGGTAAGCCACACACATGCTACTATTATCCACACTAAAACACAAATAAATCACTAAAATATACCTTTATGGGCCGCTAGTGTTGCTGTGGCGCTGGAGAATGACCTCATCTGCTTTATCTTTAATGTCCCAATAAATCACAGTTTTCCTACCGTGATCTGTAAATCTCTAGTGTGACATTGGCACCCTTACAAAAAGATCACAGCAGTCTCATTTGTCCTCCTTAGGGGAATGTTATTAATAGGCCAAGACGCGGGTGTGTAGCTCCAGTGATGGTGCATTTTCTACAACCTGCAAAGACGAGAAACCACGCAGAATAACTAGTTTTTGAGGATGAATTTCCTTAAAGACGCACATGTTCATAACCATGCTTATTATGTATCTAAACCCTCGCGAAATATGGCTTAATCTAAATATTTTCATGCTTGCCTATAACACACACAGACACATAAACTATTACTATTTCAGAATAACAGCGTTATTACCGGTTAAACACGGACCTTCCTCCCTCCGCGGCGCCTCCACCACCGCGATGCCACAAGCTAGCACATCTCCTTTTTTAAATTCAGCTACAAAGCGCTCGGAGCTCGGCTAACGTCACTTACCGTCGTTGTAAAGTACCTCCAGTCAAATAATACCAGTGATACTAAAATAAAACGTCGTTCCCGACTGGGTTATTTTGGATTTTTAAAAGCAGCAGGTGAGCTGAGGTGAACGCAGCTCCGTCGCCAAAGCTGAATCACCACCGCGCAGCTCTGGGAAGCTAGCTTGGTGTTACAGCCCACACCAAAGCCCCACAGCTCAGGATAACCTGCTGGACTTGTTCGGGATAAGGGTGTTTTAAATAATCCTGTGAGTGCGAACTAATAACCGAGGGAAGCTCGGAATAATTTAAATATATTACACTGTAAATAAACATCATTAAATCACGCCTATCCTCGACAGTCCCCCTACCAATATCAAACTTACTTAGATAGCGTTGGGGCCTCGAACAGCCTCTGAATCATCCCCTCACAGCTGAAGACCATTAATCCCAGTTCTGTTTTCACAAGGGTCGACCATAGCACACCGTCCACCTCCACCCTGTGTGTTTGTGAGCTGGACAAACAGGTCACAGCAGGTGCACAAAAACCTGTTCTACTTACAAAACTTCGGTCCCTCCCATAAAGCCTTACTCTATTGTTGTTCCTCCACCTGTGAAATAGGAGGCAAGAGACATGAAATTACTTCAGTGATAGAGTTGCAATAGTGGCCTGCTTATGTCATCTCTTAATGGGAAATTCCTCTGTTTATTTCGTTCAAAGCAAAGCGTCTGGGGTTAGATTAACTGTGATGCGGGGGGGAATCTTATGCTTCATATTAAACAATAACGATAAGCCTGATTAAAAGAAAGGTAGTCCAATTAAGGGCTAAAATAATCCATATTGAATACATATGTTAAAACAAGGACACTAAGGATATGAATCAGTGTTGAAATTGTGTAAAAATCATTTATAACGCAGTTTATGGATGGGTTATATGTTTATACTTTTGTACTGTGCATTACAAAAAATGATATTTGCATATAATGATATATTTTAAAAAGCAATACTTTTGCATAAGTGTAGTTAAATAAATATAGATCAATGTGTAAAGATCTATGTATCAATATAGCATGAATCAGAGTGTTAAATGGGCATATATAAAAGTGGTACTGTTATTAATTGAAACCAATATAGAAGATGAGCTAGACAGGGGTATGAATTAAAAAGCATTTGCTTCCTCCTAAACCAAAGTTTTACTGTGGTAGATCAGTAGGTATATACCAAGTCCAAAAGTGGTAGAGGCAAAGGGGTAAAGAACTTACCTTGAAAAATCTGACAGATTTCAGAAACAAGGTGAAGAGGAAAACAAACAAAACCAAATAAATTACATGTGGATTTCACCAAGCATGTAAACTGCACGCCAGGAGATTATGGTCAGGTCGCTTCTTCAGTTTATTCCTCTTAGTCTGTGGTGTAAGTCTGTGTGTTTTTGCATCATTTCCTGATGATAAATGAATCCCATGAGCACAAATGAAATGGGATTTTGTGTAGCTGCTACTCGGGGACTACCATTGCTGATAAAGTGTTGCCTTGAAACCTGATTTTTTTTAAAAAAGAAAAAAACAGTGTCAAATGCAAAGCACTCACTATACCATCACACCCCTAGCTTCAAGCTTCACAACAGAGAATCCATATGCATGTACAATCAGTACAAATTCTCTGTGCCCAGCAAACGCATACATTTGAAGTCGTCCTGACCTAATTTTCCAGTAACTTAAGTCCCCTTTCTCGAGTTACATTTTATCTCTGTTCACTTGTCTCATTCAGCCTTGTAGTTTCTAGTCTGAAGATCTGGTTCATGCAGCTTCCTGCTGAGATATGCATCTGAACTGTGAAGCATTGATGTACTCTATGTATGATCTAATCTCATACAGTACATCTTCTAACGTTCAGATTAAGATGCTCGGGGCATGCTTTGCAAATTCAAGAATCACTGTATATTCCCTGTGAATGGAAGAATGATATATTACAAATTACCACATAGTTTAATTTCTGTTCTCTATATTGAAGCATAATGTCGTGTTTTATTTGCACTATGTGAACCCTGAGCTTTGCAATTTTGTGTTTCCCTATACTTTAAAAAACATTAGTTTGACTTAGACTTTTTTAACTGTCAGTCCCCAGTGTCTAATGAATACATCCTCTGTAGCAGTGATTAATCTTACTTTCTTGCACTCAAAGACATTTTTAAAGTTCCTGAAAACTTCTTGCACCGACTAAAGGGCTGGACTGTGGAGAAGTAGTAACTAACTTGATAAGAGTCTTGTTAGCACGATTTAAACAGGAAAAAGTAAACAAAGAAGTGTTTGCAAATGTTATCACGGTGACCTTTATGTCTCTACATTCTAACTTGGATCCTCTTTTGTTGTTAATGATTAAAAATATTTGGAGGAAGCTTTGGGGGGCATATCATAGAGCTGAGTAACAGCGGAGAACTGTAAAGTCAACAGATGTATGAGTAAAGGCACACACATTAAGAGAAATGCGCTCCATACATATCAGAAACAGTGAATGACAGCGAGAAAGAAACCGGAAGTACTCCTGGCCGCTAGGGGGGAGTAATGGGCCCGATGTTGACTGGCAGCAAACCCCTCAGAGCGTTAAAACGTTGCAGGCGCTGTCCTTGTTAGAACATTCAGGGTCATTGGGTTAGGTTTTGAAACAAGAACATTTTAAGGTACGTGAGGCGCTATGCAAATTAAGCTGCATTTAGATTCTTTTGTTCACTTGTAATTTGCACATTGGTTTGCATTTTTACCAGACAGCAGCAGTCTGTGCTGGATCAGGACAAACAGTAGTAGCAGCTTTGAGAAATCCAAATAATAAAACGTATTTTGGTTTGTTTGAAACAATGAAAAGCCCTGCTGTGTGACATAATTATTTTTATTTTATTTTTTAAATCCTCGTCAGCCTTTTAAGTTTCCTGCTCAGCTTGGACTAATGTACTCAAAGCTAAGCATAACAGGACTCCACCTAGGTTCAGTCCACAGACAGTATTTACTCTCTTTAACCACACCTGTCTATTCGCTTGTTCCCTTTTTGCAAACAGTTACATCTGCCTACAAAAAACCTACTTTCATCTGCAGTTAAGACACTTAAAGAACTGCCTATATTCAAACAGGTGTACTTAAAGGTACTTGCTACTTGGTAGCCAGGTCTCAGCAAACTAATGCAAAGCAAACACTGTGTTTTTGGTGGGCAGAGAGGAAAACATCATCAGTACCATCAATGAAATTTTCATGTCTAGCTTGCAAATAGAAATTTGATAAAATGTGTATGGTTTTATATTGTTAATTAGCAAGCACAGGCCAAATATATCCCCTGCTCTCTCCAAACAAATGCAATGTGTCCATGCTCTCATACGACAGTCTTTATAAATTCCACTGTATATATTAAGTGTTATTTCAGCTGCTCTTCACTATGCTAACACATTCTTACTTTCAGTTCATATGTTTCACTAGATTGGCATACCTTTTTGAGCCAAATATGGCAAATTTAAACATTTGCTAATGACACAGATACATATTGTGTCACTGCCCCTGCATGAAACAGAAAAATATACTTAAGGGAAAAAAAAGACAAAAACATTAAACAGACATTAAACAAACTGACCTTTTGTGTTTTGAATATCATAAAAAGTCATCCCTTCACACGCGTCTGGTGAAAGAAAGACTTTGAAAGGAGTGTAGAACAAGTCAAAATGTGGGACATTGTCTCCAGATGTGGGACAGGGGGACAAGGAATAAACATGCTGAAGAGGGACATCTGGTCACCTTAACCTACACTGTACAATTATTTGGTTAAATACTTCAGCTATAAAATTTTATAATCCAAACAATTTGGATATTTATAATGCCAAGTCACAAGCCAAATATAGTTTAATATTCAAAATTAATGCGCTTTCAACCAGGTGCTTATGCATTATTTCTAAATGTTAGGCTATAAAATAATAACACTGAGTGTTATAATAATAAGTACTACAGCCTTTTTAAGCTTTCCTATATAAGACTGCATTCCAACACCTCTTTTTGCTGTCCCACATGAAAATAATGACACGAGATTCAGGTGTTAACCTGAGCATTTATTGTTGTTATTGTCGTGGGGGGTATTTTTGGCGGGTACCTGTGTTTTCTGAATGGATGTTGGACAACCCATCCGTTGAGTTTTGCATAGGTCTTGCCTGTCAGTGGACAACTGTCCACTTTGGGTATGGAAAAAGAAATCAGTACATCACAAAAACCATGCAGAAATAGTGAAAGGCACAATCACCATAGATATCAGATACATCAAATTTTATATGTCTATATCTTTCATTTTCATGGAGGGGAGGGAGGGTGTACTAACTGAGATGTAACATGGGGGGGAAACCCCAAGTGTTTTGAAGCTGCCGTCATATTAGGGCACGACGTAAAACATGTGAAACTCCCCAGACATTCAACGCTTTCATTTAAAATATTATATTGTCGAACAACTCTTCTAATAACTATATGGGAAAATACAAGCATGTTCTATTGTATTTTTATAATACATTTCTTTTTTTTAATATATAAACTATATGTCTACTGCCTCATTTTGTCACTATCCACATCCCACATCTGCTATAGGCTCAACACAGTGGGTGCCCACTCCCTCCCCTGCAAGTTTTGAATGACCGTCCCTCCTAAAACCACACATTGCAATAATCACACACAACATACCTAAACATGTTTCCTTTTTACATTTCATTGCTGATAAAGGACGGAAAATAAAAGTAAATGAAATTTGCAGCATCAGAGGTATCTGCGGCGATTTGGCATGCACCCATAATCCACCTGTGGTCTCTCATCATTAACCTGTTTTTACTGTTTTCCCCTCAAACAAGATGCTTCCTCTGAGGCACAGTGAGAATAGTAAAAGCCCCTTGGAGAGAGTGTGAAAGCCTAAACAGAGATATCTTGATGTGTATGTGTGCACGCTCATCACCTCAGATACACCCGCTGAACTTGAGAGACTGACAGGATACATTATAGCCACCCTTAAAGCAGAAACATTTGTAATTTAATAAAATTAAGTAATTTGTAGGATTATTGATAGAAAAAAAGGTTTAGCATGTGACTCAAGAACCACACAGGACATCTATTTTCTCGATGTGTCTCAGTCTGTCCTTTTAACACTTCAGTACGGTCATAGGACTGGACCCTCAACAGCATTTACACAGCAGCTGGTGCTGTGTCGAGTGGGCCCTCTGGAGGGCAGTGTTTGCCTATGGCACGTCAACTCTGAGCCTATATCTTTTTTTCTTTTTTAAATGGTGCATCTCAACAAGGTGAAACTGAAAATGGAGCAATGACACCACTTGTGGCCCTCCTGGTTTAAAAAGCGAGCACAGAGATGCGGCAGAGACTGGATTCTCATCAGTCTTGTTGGACTCGAGTCCTGAGAGGCTATGACATCTAGCAAAGCATTATAAATTGTTCTGTAATATTTACAAGAAGAAAAAAAATGACAGATATTTGTGTCTTTTTCATAGGATTCAACGTATCGGGACACCTCACACACAGTCTGGGTCAAAATGAAAAGAAGAAAAAATGATCACAAAAGGAAAAAAGAAAAACAAAACAAGCACACGGCACACCGCTAAAACTTTTTGACTCACAAAATGTATGACAGTGCAAACGTACATCCATTTCTCAAATAATTTACAAACATCAGTATACACTTCAGCACCATTGTTTACTATTGTTGTTGAATACATATCAGTAAGCTAGATCTTTAAGTGGACACTGTTAGAGCTGCATGTGCTAATATGAAATATGAGAATAATGAAGGAGATATCAGCAATGCGCTGCGCGTCCATGAGGAAGATGATATTTGTTGAAAGTGTTGAATCTGGATGAAGATGCTTGTGTTAGGCTTTTTTTAAAAAAAACAAAAAAACATGTCCCGTGAAGACAGTGCTTTTATCCATAAAAGGGACAGATGTAAAAAATGCTCTCTTTGTTGGTGTTCACATGGATAACATAAGATCACAGCACACACTGTGAAAAAGAATGACTGATGTGTGTGCTGGGCACATTGCTTTAGTTTACAGAGGACACAAATAATGATAATCGTGCTGTTTTGCGATCTGCGGGGGGAGAAACGATTATAATGTGTTGACTTTAAAAAGCCCAAATGTCTACTTTCTGTTTATCTGGCAGGGAACAGTTTAGATTTTCTCTCCGGTTGGAATCATGCAAACAGAAACTGTCCAATAAAATTACTGTTTACGAGACAAAGTAAGCAGAAAAACACATGACAAAACAAAATAAAGAGTTACCACCGATACCGCTCTGCACTTACTATGACCTGCCATACCCTGTAACCCAAAGGCTAGCCTTTGATATTTCCACTGCATTTATAATCCTCATCTGTTCATCTGTAATGACTTTAGAAGTGCCAACGATAACTATTTGAATATGTAAAAGCAGCAGCTGTACTCTAAAAGCTTTCCAATAAAATTTGATGTTACATTTTAAGGACTCAGGCTGCTCAGAGGGTTACGTTACACTTTCCTGTGACCCTTTCTCGTTAACCCACCTCAGTCTTCATTCGTTATGTTCCAATTCATCATGTCTTTTTGCTTTACTCTTTAATCTGTTTTGCTCATACTCTCGCTATCATCAACTTGCTCTTATCCTTCATAAAGTGAGAAGAGAGAAATCTCACGACATTTGGTTTCCTCTGATGAAATCGGTTGCTTCATGTTTCCTGGGCTTTGTCGTGTACTTTGCTCATTAGCGCACCAAACTGGAGAGAAACAAATGTCTAGTGAATTTCCTCTCCCCCTCGTCACACACGGTATATCCTTCCACCTCTTCTGAACTAAAGAAAAAAAATCATATTTTGATTGAATCCTTTTATCTCTTTAACATAAAGCTTTGAAGACATGATGACTTGTTTTTGGTGTTATAAAGAAAAACTCTGTCTTGCATTGTTTCCACCGGAAAAGTCAGAAAACTGTTCATCCAGCCAAAGAAAAATAAACTTTAATTTGAATTTATTGTCTCCAAAATAATTAAATACATTTAACGGAGGTGTATTAGCTGAATTAATTTCTCTAAAATAAAATGCACTGCGGAGGGATGAACTTGGGGAGGCAAGATTGGACAGAAACTTTATAGAAATCAAGTTTTTCGTGCTTTTCAAGCATTATTATTACTGCGAATAGCTTCTTTTAAGATTTTAAAGACTTTTTTTTGTAGTTTGGATACTGCGTCGGGCAATAAGTAGTAAAAAAGGTCAACAATATCTACTCAGAGGGCTCGGTTTCATAACACCAGAATGGGAATTGAGCTACCAGGTGAAGTCAGATTGTGTCTAAACAACAAAACACTACTGTTATCTTAAGTGCAACGGAAATTAAAAATGCTGTGGTTGACTGCGTTTATTCATGTGTGACTACTAATGCCCTCAGAGTAAACAATGCCCCCTGTGCGCTGGGGAGTTTAGTGGCAGACGTTACGCTTGCTGGGCTGGTGAAGGAAGGTGTTTCTGGTGTGGGCTGCGTGGCGAGGGATCTGCTCCCTGGTGCGATTTTGGCGTTGGATGCGGTTGCGCCCCAGATGGCGGCGTTCCACTCGGGCTTTGCTACGCTGGACCCTGGCCACTTGGGTGACCTTGGCCAGAGCGCTGGCCTGGGCAGCTGCTCCACGGCTCACCCTGGTGGGCATAGTGGCGTGAGTGGCGGGGACCGAAGCTGGTTCAGCCGCTCTGATGGAAAAGAGAGAAAAGATAAGATAGTTATGCTGATGCTGGGGAAAAAGTGGATAAAGGGCAGGTATATTTTTAGCCAATCGCTCTCACCTCACGCTGCCTCCCAGGCTAACCATGCTTTCCTCTGCCACTGCAGACAGGTTGCTGTTGGACACCATGGACAGGTTGCTCGGGGAGACGTACACAGACATGCTGGGGTGCTCTATGAGCAGGTCTTCCATCGGGCTGGCCTCTGCAGTGGCTCCCTCTGCAGTGAAACAGGGGGGAGGGGTGACAAACCAGCTCTCATCCATGCAGCCTCTCTCTGAGCCTGCCCTACTGCTACCCCCACTGCCCCCACACTCACTCCCAGAGCCTGGGGACATCGATGGCGTGGAGGAGGGCGTGGACAGTCTGACCCGTCTTGGCAGGGTCACGGGTGTAGTAGCACCCATGTCTGATGGGCTGGGGCTGGGACAGGACACAGGGTCTACTAATGCTACTGCACCTTGTGGCCGGCCTTTATGTGTCCTACGGCGCTTGTGAGGGGGGTGGGGGACAGGGGCCGGGCATTCAGTCCTTGTACGTGCATCTTGACAATTTGACAGGTTATTCTCTGGGAATGATTGTGCGATCAGTGGGATTCCTGACTCATCATCAACCTGCATCATGCAGTCAGACTCTTCTGAGCACATGGCAGCATTGAGATGGTTCAGATGAGAGGGGGGTCGGGGTGGGAGAAGATGTTGCACAAGTTATGCAAATGTGGCAGATTTTTCAAAAAGCCATGCAGGTGAAAGAAGGGATCACATACGCACGCGCACACATACCAGTGTGAGGAATGTAAGGGTATTTAAAAAAATTGGAGGAAAGGAAGAGGGGGGAGGAGGGGTAAGGAAACACAAAACATAAAAGAGTCACATCATTAGTTGTGTTGACCCTCTAAAGCTGTGATTATGTCATTGACATAATTTCTGCCTTGACTCTGCTGAGAGGTACTTTTATGTTATGTTGTTTGCTTGGCTTCTTCTGAGCAGGCATTAAAGCACATTCTCATACTTTAAAATCGTCTTTGTCATGATCAAGATCATAAACAAAGTGGAAGGAGATGCATGTTCACAGGTAGCTATGTGTTTCCGCCATTTGACGGACAACACAACCTTTGGCATGGCAGCCATATGGATGAGCGGCAGTGTAGCTGAGCCACGCCCTGATCATAATACTTCACCCCATCTCATCATCCCACTGTTGTTATCACTACGCTTCATATATTAGTCAGTATCATAAACATGCACAGCAGCACACAAAGCATAATTTGACTATTTCCTCACTTTTGATGTGGCTTTTAAAATAACCATCCCTTCAACACAAGCCCAGCACAATGCTCTCTCTGACTCACCAGGCAGATTGACAATCATCCATCCCTCCTCGTCGGCCTCAGTCACACATGGGTTGGGTCCCTTCAGCTCAGCTGCCACCTCTTCCACCTCCCCAAACAGCAGGTTGCTAAGACGCTGAAACATTGCTGCGCGTATTATCAAGTGTTGATGACTCTGGTGCTTTTGTTGTGGTGCACAAAGAAAAAGCTGTAGCTGCCTTTTTGAATTTCTTGTCGGTTGCTATTTTACGCTGTTCTTTGATTATTATTTTTTCCCCAACTTGAAGCCTCTTGCTGGATCTTGTTTTGACAAACAGGTGTGGACAGGCTTCTGTAGTGCAAATATAAGGTTTCACTTGGTTTGGAGCAAAGGCCTGGGGGAGAGGAAAAAGAGGATAATTAGTTGCAATGAAAAGATGAAACATACATTAGATAAAGAGAGTAAGAAACAAAAGAGGTCAGGATTATTTAAAAATGCAATGCAGTCATTGTTTTTAGCCTGAACTCAAACCTTAGTGGCATTAAAAGTGTTGCTCTTTTTAGAAAAAATATTATTATTATTTTGAACACTAACAGTAAGGTGTTAATTAGAAGAGGTAGGAATCTTATAATGAGTTTATAAAACAACAGTGTTTTTAAAAAAAAAAAAAAAAAAATTCTTCAAGACCACTCACTTTAAACACTTCATATCTTAACACTTTTGAAAGGTCACAGAAAACTGTCTAAAAATATGCACTCCATTTTTTTTTAATGTTTTGACCACTTGGGGGCTGCACATCAACACTGTGCCTGTCATTCATTTGGCATCTTACTTCTGGCTGCTGTGTTTTTGGTTGCCATGCACCCCTGAGGGAATATTTGGCCTTAGCAGCTAAACGTCTCCTCATATTTGCAAGATAGTTGCTAACTTTGCCTGCCTGTCCAGGTAAATGTGTTAATGAATGCGTTTTTTTTTTGTTATTTTTTTTTACAGTTACTGCAGTAATAGTAGATGAAACTAAAAAAAAGGACAAATACTTGAAAGATGCTGAAATATTTTTTAGAGCTGAGAACGATCGAATAATAATTACAGGTTTGTTACTACAAGCAATCTCGTGCAGTGATTTCCAAAATGTGGGTCGGGCCCCCCTAGTGGACTGTGAAGGTACTGCGAAGTTACATAAGAAACAGAGTTAATCAGCAAGCCAGTGTGTAATGACTACACTGCTCTCTCCTATTAGGTCAAGAAAACCAATCAACTCTCAGTCTCTAGACAGATCGGCAGAGCACAGAAGAAGAAGAAGGAGAAGATTTTGGTATTCATCTAATACCAAGTAAATATAGGGCTAGTATTAGTGATAGCAGTACCAATACTGATACTTTTAACCAATAAAGGCAGCTTATAGGGGAGAGCAGTGTGTCATGGTTTGTAAGTTGAATCAACATTCATTTGCAAATTCTGTGCAAATTTGACTGACGACTATTTCATTGTAATTTATTGTGGTTGTGATTAATTATTAGTTAATAAAACAAAACACACCTTTCGGCTTTTTGAGTATTTAGAAATTATTAATTTTGAAATAATTATTTAACACAATTAAGAAGGCAACATAGTGAAACAAAGTAACAATCCTTTCGTGCTAGTATCTGTCCAGTCTTGGTATCCACCTCTAGAAAAAAGGCAAAACTAAAAAAGGTATATTTACAAAGAGCCACACTCTTACAAAACCAAGTAATGTGTGTGCACATGTGAATGATGCAAAGAAAACCAGAAACATTGTGACAGCAGGTGCTGAGGCCAAAGGACGAGGATGTGAACTACACGTGAACACACTGATGTAATGTTAACCTGAAGTTTAGCTTATGTGACAACGCTCTGCATGTTCGAAGGTTGAGTTTTATTTAAACTGAGTATATAGGGCAAAGAGACCCAAGAGATCAGAGAGTTCAACACGCTCTGCAACTGTCTGACACAGTTATTTTTGTGAATTCAAGGTTAGTGTTTATTTACTAGAGACACTAGTTTGAAAGTTGCAGAGGTTCGATATCAGGCCATAACCTATTTAAGAAATCATCACATTCAACCACAGTCTCATTTGCCCCAGAAATCTCATTGACTATAATGTGAAGTGTATGAAGCTGAACTTTCTCACTAAATAAATGAGAAGGTTAGTAATAATGAATGCTCGTGGGATAAGGTGAAAGACAAGGATTTATAGAGCAAAGAGTCATGGGAGCAGATATGCATGGATGCATGATGGGTTTCTGTCCTTATTTGGAGAATCACCATGATAACGGAGCAAGAAAGGGAAGACACATCCTAATTGCAGCCATACAGAGCATGCTTGTGGGATTGCTGATGTCAGGTGCTTGATGTGATATGATAAGATATGAGATAAATCAAGTGAAGCAGTAACTGGTGCAAAAAGAAAAAAAGCTAAACCTTTTAAGCCCTTTCTTTAAACAATGAAAGCAATTTAACTTGTTTTATATATAATTAAGTTACTGTCATACACTCATTCTTTTTTAAATTTATTCAGTTAAGTTACTGTCTTGTGTTGTGTTGTCTTGTTTGTGTTGTGTTTTGTTGTGCATAGTGCCGACGCAGGACAGTTTCCAACGTTGTTGTACTATTGTACCAGGTATGACTGTGCAATGACAATAAAGACTTATCTTTCTTATCTCTTATCTCTTAATTAAAAAAGATCTGGGTTGCATGACCTGTTTTTTGGATCTTGTGAGAAAAAAAACAATGTTCAGTCACTAAACAGTGACTATGAAATGTTTTTGAGGAACTGTCTTTGAGCTAATGCGCTGCAGTGCATACCTCAGCACAAAGATTAATGCGTTCCTTGACTAATAAAGCATTAAGTCATGGGACTATGACAAGTAAATTCTGATAAACAACGTTTTTCAGGCCTCAGTGCTGCTTTGCATAAGGTGGAGAGGAGATCCGCACAATAAACACCCAACATGTAAGAAGCGCTTCCCTGACCATTTTGTTAGCTTGCCAACTGAGAGCTACTGATTAGCCTTATAGGTACTGACACTGCCAAAAGGGCCCAAAGAAACAATGATGGCTAATAACCAGATGATGTATGTTTTGTGGAAACCTAATTAAATCCACCCATTAACACAATGACAAAGATTCATGATGCTGACTGTCTTGTAAAAAAGCAGAAAGATATGTGTTATCTGAAAGTTAAAAGCAGTAAAAGTGACTCTCGCTCATTACATTTTCCCGTTCTTTTTCTTTATTGTCACTGCTTGTAGCTGGGCATATGTACAGTACAGTAGGAAATAAGAGCTAATTGAGTATTTCTTGTGAGGTAAATAATATTTTCATAACACATTTTGTTTTTTCTATTTTAGGATACCTTATCTGGCCAGGGACAGCAGGTGACATTTGGCCCTCTAGGGTAACTCTAGCTCATTTATAGTTTATATGATCACTGATGCTGTTAGATAATAAGGAGACCTTACAGGTCAAAAGGAACATTATATATATATATATTAGATTGTACCTCAGATACAGAATTGGCATGAATAATGCAGTAGACAGCCTTTATTCTTACATGTTGAACAAGAAGTTTTGTGGATTTATTAAAATGTGGCAGTAACACATCAGTACATGTTTAATATGTTCCGGATTTATAGGCAGGTCTATTGATTGAGGTTTTTTATTTTATTTATTTCATAAGAGGAGTGGGCGGGGCTCCCGAGAAGTAAAAACAAGCTGCGTCTGACGTCACGCCACGTCACTGACACTGACAGAGAGGCTCCAGCCTATTTTGCGACCGGAGGAAAAAAGAAAATCGGTCAGAATAACAAACAGGGGAACAATATCGAGATTTTCTGATCGTGTGTTTGCAGTCGTGTTTAATCTGCATTTTGCAACACGGTACCGAAAAACCCTCCGTGTGAGAGCGGCTGCTGTTGTCGACGGCTGTCGTCTGGACTTGAAACCCTTATGAAAAAAATATGCAGCGGTGTTTACGTTTCCAACACAAAGAATAGGCTCTTCGTGTAAAATAAAACATCGACCTCGATGCCAGAGCGTCGACGAGCCCAGAGAAGACGCGACTTTCTGCGCAGGGTATCCAGGTTAAACATGAATTATCCGTATAAGCTCTGGCTACAGCTGAGGGGTCAAAGCAATGACAGTTGTGGCTCAGCAACACTGCACGAAAGACAGGAGAAGAGAGGCTCCTGAATACACAACGAGTCGGTTATATGAAAGAGCAGCTCAGGTTAGGCCTGGTGTATTTTTAGTGGAAATCAAAACCTAAAAAGGTCGACCTGCAACAAATACATCAACATCCGCCATCGACTCCACACCAGCATTTGGTGCAGTTTGCAAAACAACGACTGCTGGCGTCCTATAGGATTAATCTATATGCAGGCTGGTGTCATTTCTGCAGATGCAGGACGTCGAATCGACCCAACTAAGGCTGTTTATTTGGGCCTGTAACATACTGCTTCCCCATCTATTCATGTCCTATTAACAGGTCATTTCATAGTATAAGAAAAAAACACACAATCAAAGGCAGGCCAAGACAAAGGGATGCAATTCAATAATAAGAATCCCTATGATTTCACGACAGCTGATATGTGATGGATATTTTTATGAATAACCTTAAAAGGAAAGCAGCAGGTTCCATTGCAAAGATGTAGGTTAGTCTGATGATCTTTAAAAGCACAGTTAGACACAAAACACACCGAGCGTTTAATCTGGAAAAAGAAATAGAGATAAAAAAAATAAAAATAAAATAGCTTACCTGCCCTTGCAGTGTTATTCAAGTTGTAAACGAGATCTCACACACAGTAGAAACGACAACTCTTAAAGCATAGCTTTAGATAGCCTTTATGTGAGGTAGTTAGAACACCATTATATAAAAATAAAAGGCTTTCTTCTTAGAAGAAGGGCTTCGTGTAAAAATGTTTACACGGACGTTTTCAGATCATAACATCTGCAGCTTTCCCTTCCTTTCCTCTAGTTTTTACGCTGCAGATTTTCCTGTTTATTGCTGCCTCCAGCTGATCCTCGGATCAGAATGTAGAGCGTACAAAACAGCTGATTGTGAGATCACAATACTCAGAGCCACGCCCATCACCCCGCCCACGCCAAAGAAAGCGGCCAATCAGAATATTACACCCGATACAAGCCGGTCTACTTGGTGACAGGGTGGGGGCTGGGCAAGATGAGCCGTCAACCTGCACCCAGATGGAAAGGGTGACCTCACTGGGAATCTGAACTCTAATCAGCTTCCACGAACAGCATCCGTGGTTTTTGAAAGCTGGGCTGGGGGGAGGTAAACTGACCCTGGGTCTGTTTTCACATAAGTCTTTAACATAGGACTAGGAAAAAGTAGGATGTGGAAATGAAAGTATTTAAACTATCAAGAGAATGAGAAAGAGGAATCTGATGCAACAAACCGGTTATGTCACCATCTGAATGGAGTTTGAACCACAGACACAACATGTTTGCAATAACTTTGTGTGATCCAGTTTTAGTGAGGCCTTTGCAGTTAATATTTAACATATTAGGGGCCCAAATGTGATATGATGTGAAATCCTATAAACAAGATATTTAAAATATGAAACAGTATTTCTACTCATATGCTGGATGCTGGACAACACTGACTACTGCAGTCTCATTTGCATGTTTTTCCCTCAGGGTGACTTATTTACTAAAACCTCAAATATTCAAATCATTTAATAACCGCAGTTTACATCATGTTAATTTTTTCTTGTCCGGTGATGCTGGTGGTTTTACTTTAAATTTTAATAGTAAATAAACCTCATTCTCTTCCCCTTCAGCATATTTTTTTTTCATTCCACTTTTGCTTTTCAGCCTATATCAGCCAATCATATTTGCTATTTTGAATGCAGCTTTTGTGTAACCAATGGGATTTTTAGATGTTTTAAATACCCCTTGTGGTCACTTTTTTACCCAGCAGTCTGTAAAGCAATGAGATTATCCACTGCTCTTTGTGTTAGCACATTGTGACTGTTCCCATTACTGTGTGTGCTTTTATACATGTGTGTTTCTTTAGGTGTTGTGTTTTTTTATAAAATAGATATTGTATAATGGATAATAGAAATGGTTCTTGTTGGCAACAAGCATGTTTATGTCTCCACGGGTGTGTACCTGCATGCTTCTCAGTCAGCATTCAAGGTTAAACATACCTCTGTTCTTCCAGCTGAAACTCAGCCAAACACATAATGACTTATTTAAATTTTATAACATGGATGCTATAAAATTTGAGAGTTATTCAGTAGCAGCTGGTCCTCTTTAAATAAGTGGATAACTGTATGCATTCACACCTTATCAGATGCAACTTGCTAGTACTGGATCGGACCTCCTTTTGCCCCCAGAGCTGCTTTAATAGTTCATGGCACTGATCCAACAAGGTGCTAAAGGTTCCACACAGTCCATATTAAAATGATACCATGCTGCAGATTTGTCAGCTGTACATCCAAGATCAATCTTCGGTTCCACCACATCCCAAAGGTCGTCTATTTGATTGAGGTTCTGCGACTGTGCAGACCACCTGAATACATCAAACCCTCGCCATGTTCAAAAGACTACTTTGAGTTCATCTGAGCTTTGTGACATGGTGTGTTAAAAAAATGATGGGTATGCTGTAGTCATAAAGTGTTAGGCCTGGTTAGCAAGAATACTCAAGTAGGCTATGGCATTTAAATAAGGCTTCACTGGTGCTAAGGGAACCAAAGTGTGCCAAGAAAATATCCCCACACAATTAAACTACCAGCAGCAGCCCAAACCGTTGATAAAAAACAGGATAGATTCAAGCTTTCATGTTGTTTACAACAAATCCAACAGACTAGTGTCTGATTTTCCACAGCAGAAATTGAGACTCCTCAGACCAGCCAACGTTAGGTGAGGCCATGCAGTCTGCTGCTATATCTGGTTCAAGGTTTGCTGTTTTGTGCAGCTGCTTTTCTGCTTACCTTAGATAAATATGTGGTTATTATTTGAGTTACTAGCTCAAAGCAGTCTCGCCATTCTCTTCTGACCTCTAACAGCAATAAGGTATTTTCACCCACAGAACTGCTGCTCACTGGATATTTTCCCTTTTTTGGGCCATTCTCTGTAAAACCCCAGAGATAGCTGACACTGACACTTTCTTTCAATTTCTGATGCTTAGTTTGAACTTCAGGAGCTCTTCTAGACCATGTCTACATAACCAAAATGTAGATATGCACTGAGCTGCTGCTATGTGATTTGCTGATTAGATATTTGCACTACAAAGCTGGCAAACAGGCATACCGATTAAAGCGGCAGCTGAGTGTGAGAGTTTTTAATTGTGAATCTGTTGGTGTATTTCTTAAGAATAGATTATAATAAACATGTTATTAAATGCCTATGCTTATGTTTTTAAGTTAAGAAGCTTTTACACAATGACAAGAGCATGATCTTGAAATTTCTCCATAGTTGAGTGAGCCGGAAATGTTGTCTTATATTTTGAAGCACCTTTGAACTTGAGTAATAAGTCCAGGGTGTGTGACTGGATGTCTCAAATGCAAACAAACAAATGTGCCACACCTCTCATGTTTCACGCACATTCTTTGAGAGCTAGTTTTTCTGCTTTAGACATTTGGTATGTAATTGCTGCCTGGTCACAGACAGTGAGTTCAGCACGAGCTTTCTAACGTCAGGTTGATAAGGTTTCGGCCTATACGGTTACCAGGTGCTTGGCAACTCATGAAGACACAGACTCATTCACCCTGCAGTGATGATGATATCCCAACCCCAGTAACACAGTGAACACAAACATTCAGGAAGAGCTATCTGTGCTTGTGTTTGTGTAATGTCTGTGTTCACAAACTAATCAGTACATGTCACTGGTTTGCTGCTGTGTATGTCCTTGTAAAACACTTTGTCAGTTGCTATGACGTGCTTCAGATGCTTTTTAAGGTGTTAGCAATATGCTGCAATGAATAGCAGCACAACCACACCAGCTTACTCACAGTGTAGAGAGGCTCCGGTTTTCCATTTTCTGCCTAAGGCTATAGAGCTTTTTCCTGCATTCACGGATTCCCACAGTTTCCCCTACCAGCTGGAAAAAATATAGGCGAAAGGTCAGAGCAGTATTTCCCTCTCTAGCTCCCTCATTCCCCCTCCCTGTCTGGGTTCACGTTCATGGTCATGTTCCTATTTAACAGCAAATCTGCTCTTTTCCTGGCCGACACAGCTAACCCAGGTTCCCAGCAAGAGAAGGATAACACTGTGGTGAAATACAGAGGCGCAGCAATGATTCAGCTCACTCGGAAGTCCAGCTTGTTGCATGTTGAAGCTTGAATCAGACAATAAAGTGAGTTCCTGACTTGAACAAAACAAATACTGATGGGACTTGCTGGGAGCAGGAGAGACGATTAGGACTTAGTGTTCACAGAAATTTGTGTTTTACTTCTAAACAACATTTTCTGTTTGATCTTCAGAGAATTTATTTTCTTTGTGGTTTGCATAAAATCTTTTTGTATTTTGGCTCATAAATCAAATCGACTGATCTGACATACTTTCAAAATTATGTCACTTTGTTTTGAGTCGACTCCCAGCATTACCTTATTCACCTCTTCTTCACCCTGTTATGAAGGCTTTATTTTTGGTGCCCCTCTCTTCTTTCGGGCCTTTCTGCTTCTGCGTAGCTGGCTGTCAGCTGATGATAAGACAGTAGCCCCAGGAGATAGGAGGTCAGACAACTTACAGTGCCAGAAGTAAAGTAAATGACACACATTACAAGGGGTGGAGAACTTAAAGGACTAGTTGGATAATCTGCGATTTTCTTCTGATATTTGTATAAAAAATGTGTTAATGGCTTAAAAGGTTTACCAATACTATTACAGTTCACAGGGGAATCTGAGGTGTCACACTTTTGGAAGTCATCTTTCTGATATAGGTCACTAAAAGAAGTGATAATGCTAATTTAGTAGGTACTAGAGCACCAATCATTAGGATTTATACTCTAGGAATTATGAGCCTCTGTACAAAAGATATTTTAATCTGTATAAAAATGACAGACTGACTGACATCGCAGTTTGTAGGGTTTAACAGTACGTTATATGTTGAAACAATTCATTACTTCCTACTTCCTCGAACACCCTTGGGTAAAACAAACACAGGCAGAGGTACAAAACTGGCTGCACATCTCTATCCAGAAAAACAAAAGAAAACCCACAAAAATCTATAAGTGGTATCATCGCGCCAAAGAAGCTCGAGGCAAGTGACTGTAATGTTTAGTGTGATTCATCAGTGTCCTATGGAGTTGAAGTGAATTTCATAGCAGCTTGTAGCCCTATTTGAATGAGTTGTTGAATATGTGGCGTTATGAATACTTCGTCTACATCAGTTTGATCATATGGGGGAGAAAAAGGTTGCATAATCCTGCCTCGATGAGGTTTGCAATGCAGCCAGTGGAGGGTAGTAATGACACCCAGATGCAAAGCCACAATTTGATTGTGAAGACTAGCTAATAAATGCATTTATTTTTAAGGCTTTTAAGTATATTTTTGAAATCTGGTAAGAGCTAGACTTACTGACTAGCTCTGTTTTACTCTGATATGGTAGCTCTACCACCAAAGCTCATGTACAGGTCATCTAACTTTGCAAATGTTAAGACTACAAGAACATTTTCAAAACATAAATATCAAACCATTCTTTTAAAAATCCACACTATAACTAATCCACACTAACTGTATAAACTACTGTAATATGTAACACTGTATACAGAAACATTTGAAACTCCAAAGTTGGAGTCTTCCTCTTTGACACTGTCCAGTGTAACGTCTGGAGGTCTGTGGCCTTAGATAAAGAATTCCTTTTTGGATCTCATATTGCATACAGCCTGTCTGTACATGCAGCACTGTACAGTCCCCAGATAACCCTCACCACATAACGGTTGTCAGCCTTTCCTTATTACTCAGCACAGACTCAGCATGGTGGCGTTCTGTCACCAGTCCAAATTTACACAATTTACACAATAACAGCATCAGTGGGTGCCCATCCCTTCTCATCCTGGGAGAGCCCTGTGTAGCAAAGGCTCTCACCCTTTCTCTTCTCCTTCCTTCAGCCCTCCTGAAGCCCTCAGGCCATGCGTGCATCCCATGGGTCTGTCCCTACATGGGCAGAGCAAACAGGGCCTGTAAGTGGTGTCCTTGGCAAGGGTGTGCAGATAAACACAGCATGAGTGAGGACAGACTGTGCTCTCCAGAGGGGGCCGACAGCCCCTCGCTCGTGCTCCCCTGGAGAATATTATGAAACTTAATGAGGGGAGCTATTTTAAATTCTCTGAAGGATTAGGGTACCTAGGATGGTGAGGAGGACCTGATTTTCAGCCGCTCGTGTCAAACTCACTTCATTTGAGAATTAATATAATCAGGCTTCGTGCCTGTGTCTTTCAGTATAGCTTTAGCCCTCATCACCACCATCAGTTTATCTGCTTTACAGATAGCATGGAAAATGAGGAGCACATTGCTCAGATGTGCAGGCTAAAAATAGCACAAAACAAGGATACAAAAAAAGCAAATACATTTCCCATTCATCCATCCTGACGTCAGTTGAGCTCCTGTGTTTACAAAACCACTACTTAAAAAAACACCCCTTTGAGCCGGAGTACCTCGGGACTTTTCATCCATTCAAAAAGATAACTTCCAGTAATGTACTTGTAGCCAGACAAATACTGCAGGGTTCAAAGGCTAAAGCTGTGATCTGAAATTATATAACCTGGTCTCAAGGAGAACAAAAATAACCTGCTCAACGTCGACTCGTTTTACAGAAGGAATATCAACTTCCGGTTGATGAATGCGTACTGTTATATACGCAGTAATGCGCCAGGATTTCCAACAGGGGATGTAGCTCAGTGGTAGAGCGCATGCTTTGCATGTATGAGGCCCCGGGTTCAATCCCCGGCATCTCCACTTCTTTTACCAGGGTTTATTTTTTTTTTATTTTTTGTATGTTGAGAGTGGGGGAAGGCGAACAAATACTGCGATACCTTCGCTTTTTACCGAGCCATTATTGAACGATAATGTTTAACTTAGCAGTGATCTGATTTGTAGCTAGCACTGAGGTTAAATCAGGTTGAGATAAACTGTTAGCTTTTATCTGCATTTATTTTCTGAGTAGAAGCCTAGCAGCTAATCAAATGTACGCCTGTTTATTTTGCTTACATTGATTAAATCGCGTTTGCTTTACTTAGAATTTTAAGAGGAGTGTGTATGTGTGTGTTTTTGGGGGATTTGTGCATTTATATTAAAAACACGCGGCCTTTAGCAACCTAAGATCCACAGTAAAACCTAATTAAATAAAATGTTGTTATAAAAATTAAACGACACACTTTTAGCGTGTTTTTGCTTGCCAGGCCCTTCTTTCAGCCGCCAGGAGGCGCTGAATCACATTTTATCATCTCGATTTCCTTCAGCCTAACAAAGAATGAATACTGTATCTAGTCACTAAAACGTTTAGATTTATGAAAAATGGAGCAGAGGAGCAAAACTTTAACATACAGAGCAATGAAACAGGGTACTTTATTTTTTGTAGAAATAAAAACTCGACTAGTCTGTGCTCTACGCCATTAAACGTGAATATTGGCTATTTGATATATGCTTAAGTTTTAATTGCTATTTTAATTCATTAGATAACCTTATAAAATATGCTTACATGTTGTCCTCTAATGTCTGCACCTGTATTTATATCTTTATATTACACAGTAATGTTTTGCTAATCCAGATTATTGCATTCTTCACACCATCATCAGGTTCTGCAGTTCTACATCTTTATGTTTTACTTAATGCCCTTTACATTTTTGTGTTGAGGGGTCTTGAACTTAATCTTATTATCTTGTTTGTACTTTTTATTCAGTTTGAGGAAAGGGTGAACCCAGGGACATGAGCACCAGAGCCTCTTTGTTACTTGTTATTTGTGTGTTAACAGTCGTTATGCAACATACTTCCAAGATGTTTTTCTGAGAAACTGAAGGGCTGGTTTGGACATTCAGGTCCATCTTTTCAGATGCCTTTAACTATAAATGAATAAATATAAAGGTGCGGTATACATGGTGAGTTTCATGTACATGAGTAAGTTGTGGTGAGTTTTCAGAGAAAAGCGCAACAGCCACACCTAATCACCTGCATTTTCTTGCAGTATGTCATCAGGTCGTGTATGTCTCTTAGTTCTTGCAAGTCTTAATTATTAAGAGGCATAGAGTCTACAGTTCTCTTACCTAAGAGAAAACTTTTTAAGTTAATCTAACTTAGCTTAATCATTAAAAACAAACAAACAAAAAACTATGTTTATTTTACACATTTACATATGATTTCTATTGGTGTATATTTGTCTTATTTGTCTTTACAATTATGAAGCAACACTTTAAAGATGACCTATATTTCTTTGAAAATGCTTCCTAGAAAATAATCTAGATCCAGCCTGACCCACATAATACAGCACATTATGAACTAAAAATGTTGTGTCACAAGAACCTTTACATTTCCAAAGTGTGATACATGCATACAAAGTGTCATGCAAATATTGCTGAAGGTGGGAAAGGAGGAGAAACGTCAGTCACTTTTGACACCCCAGCTGCCTGCTGCACCACGTGTTTGTCCCATTTGAAATGCACATAGTTTTTAGACATGTGTGCCAAAAGTGTACCTTTAAAAAACAAACAGAAAAACAAAAAACAGAAACGCAGGAGCCACAAGTTCAGCAGTGAAACAAGTTAATAAAGGATTTGTAGAGGAACCATATTGCCTACAGAGATCAGAATCAGTCTTATCAAAAAGGTCAGTGTTTTATTTATCAAAGTGTTACATAACACGTTTTCTACAGAATGCATGCAAGTGTCGGTTTGCATAAAGATTTTCATTGATAACCACTAAAGAAAAAAAACACCAACAGTGTGTTTGGTGTGTGTTTCTGGACAGGTAGGATTCTTGTGCTTGACCCTGTCATCAGTTTAAGTGCTGTTATTATCCAACCTGTTTTCTCACCTTGTAATTACACATAACAGGTTAATGCGGAGCAGCCAGATTATTGGCCAGATTATTTGGTTGTTTCTGACCTGATAATTGATTCGTGAACAGCAGTGGTATTTCTGGTCTACTGTCGCCTCCCTGTGATTAATCCTAGAATATCCCTTCTGTAGATCAGTTCAGTTTATGAAGAGTAGGGGGCGCTAATTCCTCTCCTGAAAATCACTAAATTAAAGTGGAAACAGATATCAGAGAATTAGTGATTGTGAAGGCTGTGTATGGGGAAGGCATATTTATCAAGACTCAAAAAGTTTATTGTTTTAAACACTGTGAAACACACTGGTTACCCTGAGCAACGAATTTCTTATGTTGCGAGTGAAAATAATGATCAGAATATAATGTGCATTCATTTATGCACAGTAAGACATTCAGAATGTATGAGTGTTAAATGAAACTGTATGATGTTTATAACAATGGTTAATATATTGTGTGCACAGTTGCAAAGGTACAGGTTAGTATTGCCAGTGTAAACTATTTTTAGGGTATTATTTATAGAGTTCATGTACATTTCAGACTGTATGATCAAACAGATGTATATAATGGATATGTAGGTTTTCACAGATTTCATTCCCAGTAGTTTTTTATGCGTATCAACGCTTGTCACTTACATGTTATAAATAATTTTTTTATTGATTGGTTATTTGATTTAATCCCCCAAATTTGCATACGTTTGTATAATGTTGTTGGCCTTCATTCCCCTTTAACTGAACAAACAAACAAACCCCAAAACAAAAAAATGAAATATTGTGTCAACCAAAGTTTCTTTCTTTCTTTCTTTCTTTCTTTCTTTCTTTCTTTCTTTCTATCTAATTAACTAACCACAATTTCTGCAAACATATTTAACAAAGCTTTACGTGAGACATGAGCTTTGAATGAAAAGAAAAATAGAAGACAGACTTTCAAAGGAGTAATTTAGATTAGATCACACTATGCTGTAAAAACAAAGCAAAAAAAAAAAAAAAAAAAAAAAAAAAACAATTTTTTTATTTTTTTTTTTAAAAAAATAAAATTA
>VUQP01026424.1:0-16761 GCA_015108555.1 Coptodon rendalli
CAACATCATCCGCATATAAAGAAATGTAGTGCTTGATATTCCCCAATCGGACAGGGTCAATAGAGGGCTCATTCCTAATGGCTACTGTAAGAGGTTCAATAGAAATTGCGAATAGCAAAGGGCAGCCTTGTCGTGTCCCACGGTGTAAAAAAAAAAAGGCGCTGATCTATCTTGGTTAGTAAGAATGGAAGAAGAGGGGTGCCTATATATCATATCAACCCGTGATATAAACTGTTCGCCTCTAACCTTGCAAATCTAAGGCACGGTTCTATGTTCCTTATAGTGAGAAGAGGCTTTTGCCTAGTAAGCCTTGCAAACAAGCTGTACTTGCTCAGTCTTTTTGTAATTGTATCATAAACTTTTAAAATGCTGAGATTATAGCTCTTGGGTTTTTAAAGGTGAACATGAAGTTGGACAATTGTAACCAATTGTGTTAATGGATTCTGTTTTCTGTTTGTCAAAGGTCATTTCTGGAGAATAATGTGAAAAGTGCTGTAGCATGAGGAGCCTATCTCAATAGCTGAGGTGAGACTTTGTAGCACTTTTTTCCTACAAATGCAAAACATGCAATCAATTTTTGAATCCACATCTGTTGGTTCATTGTGTTTTTGTGCTATATCTTTACAGAGAACCGACATGTTGATATGTCTAAAGTGGACCTAAGCAACAGATCTTGCCTCCATTTTAGCTGACACTACTGACACCTGACCCCTCTCCTCAAAGACTTACCCATCCCGCCATTTATTGATGCTGCACTCACACTGGCCCCTTCATAGAGACACCAATAGGCTCTTGTCAGAAGTGCTTTCTGAACATCTAGGGCTTTGGCTCAGTAATGGTGCAAAGAATGTGAAGGAAGAGACACCACATGTGCCTAAGGACCATACACTGCTGCCATAGCATGGCCACACCCATTTAAACCCAAAGCTGGATGAGGCACATTACTGGCGTGTGACCAGATCCCTTCAAATCAGCCTTCTACATCTGACATGGAAGCTACTGAGCTGTTTTGTTTGGTATAAAACTGTTTGTTTAAATTCACTTGATGTTCTAATGGCCTTTATCACTACCAGCATCACTATCTAGTCACTGTACTCTGCTGTATATCTTACTGGCCTCCATCTCCTCATAGAGACATGAAGAAGAAATTTGGGGGATGATTTTAAATAACACTGATAAATATTTTGTGTAGTTTAGATTTGTGATTCGTTGTAGGAAAGCCCATTTCTACCTGCAAAAACATGTTGTGTCCAAAATTATAAAGTGTTAAATTAACAACAAGTTGCTGTAAAAAACTTGACAAATTCTTGAGACACTGAAACGCAGAGGAAACGCACGTTTCAGTCTGAATTAGGTGATACTATTTTAATTTGTTTGGGGTTTTTTGTTGGTTTTGTTTGTTTATACAACATTGATGTAACACAAATCATGCGTTTTCACTTCATGCATAGTCTTTATATTTTTTCATGTCTTAACTTTTTAAATTTAGATCTACAAAGTTGGCATGATTTTAACATTTAATGTTTTTTTTCTTCTTATGTTAATGAGCTTCCATACTATTCAGAAAATCAGTGGAACATGTTCAGTAATGCGTGAGATGATTGATGTGTGTGCGTGTGTGTTATTTTGACTTATCATTTACTTAGAGCATTACACATTCTTTACACCACGCATAGGTACTGATGCACTACTGCAATTTTTGTGCATGTTCTGATTTTAATATTTTTTCTTTTGCAGGTAATACATACTGTAATTTAGGAATGTAATTATAAACTATTGTGCTGAAATATTTTTAATATATAAATGACTCTTTACCTGTGGATCTGTTGTAACTGGGGTTGGCTGCTATTTAGATCACACAAGGAAATATTTTGGTACTATCTCTCACAATGCTGGGTGTTTTAGCATCAGTCTAGAATCTATTTTTGTAGTGAATTGATTAAGAACCCTAATTTTTTTAAATAACTTCACACTACAGTTTTCTAGGATAAAATTGTTTTTCCAAAGAATGACTGTCTGGCTCTTTTTTTTCTGCAAAGTATCTCCATTTTTTTTAACATAGTGCAAAATGGATATGGAAAAATTACTAATTCTTGATTGTGTGAGTGTCCCCAAGTCTTCAAGTCTATGTGCGCTTGGTTCAGAGACCACATGTCAACACAGAACCCATTATTTGACCCTCATGAACTGCCAAAGCTCAGTACTCCTTTTTGGTATCTTTTCCTCTAAAAAGCCTAGCTACAGTGTTGTGTAGGTGCAGAGCATAGCTATCTCTGGTGAAATCTATACAATAAAGGAGGAATCAGCTGTCCTGCGTGATCCAAGTGTTGATAATAATAAAAGATTTGTTTGAAAGTGCTTTATAGATAAAGTGCTGAACAGCTATTTGAAGATAATATATAAATATATATATATATGTGTATATATATATATATATATATATATATATATATATATATATATATATATAAAGATAATAAAAACAATGCAGTTTAAAAACTCATAAAACAAAAGGGAAAAGCAATAAGAACCAGGAAAAACTTGAGGCATAGAATTAATACATGTAGGACAGGGGGAACACGCGCGTCTTGGATTTGAAAACCTCCACAAAGCATGCCTGCCTAATATCTTGAGGGAGGTTGTTCCACACAAAAAAAGCAGGCTCCCTAGTAGTTTTTCTTCTGGTTTTAGGAACTTTTAGAAGGCCAGTATCCTGAAATCGGAGAGCACGGGATGGAACATAGAGGTACAAAAGGTCAGAGAGATATGAAGGCGCCAAACCATTTAATACCTTATAGGTGAGCAACAGGACCTTAAAATCTGCTTAAATCTGTCAAGGCAACCAGTGAAGAGATTTCAGTACTGGATAATGTGCTCAAAATTCCCAGTTTTGGTTAAAATGTGAGCAGCTTTATTTTGTACCATCTGTAAAGCTCTAAAGCTTTTCTTCCGTAATCCAGTAGGGAGAGCATTACAGTAATCAAGCACAAAGACACAAATTCATGGACAACAATCTCTGCACTGTCAAGTGATAAAACTTGTCTGATTTTAGCTATGTTCCTTAGGTGATAAAAGGCAGTCCTTGTTGTCTCTTTTACATGAGACTTGGAGGAAAGCTCCACCAAACCACACGCCCAAGTTTTTTTGACCTTGTCCCTGCAATTTATGCAATTTCAGCTATTTTCAAGGCAAGGTTTTGGGGCAATTACTGAAATTTTTGTGATCCAGTGACCATCAAATCTGTTTTATCAGCATTAAGAAACAAGAAAAGGTTTTCACTTGGTGTTCGCTCTCTCTGCAGTAGAGTATCACTGCCTGTTACCGTTCCAACACATAATGGTGTTTCTGTGCAGCTTATCTGCGTAGCAGTTTCATTAAAAACCTACAGATAACTTTTTATTTCATAGTGTAATATTTATGTGCTTCATGTGAAGCACACTCTGTGTATTCACTCACTAATTTATAATCACAGTATTCACTTACTGTTTCTTTAGGGTTTCCCTAGCTTAGCTTAGCTCATAGCTGACTTGCTAGCTGCATGGCCTCTTCACCTGTCCCTCCTACACTTTCCTGCTCATTGGTTCAGATGTTTAGTTACTCCTCGGCCTCCTTTAACAGTAATGATACTTGTAATAAATGTAGCCGGGAGACTATCCCTAGCAGCCGGGGAAACAGGATGGGTGACGGTGAGGAGGAATCTAGGTCTTAAACAGAAGGTATACCACCAACCTGTTCATGTGTCTAACCGCTTTTCCCCACTTGGTGACACACCCGCCGGGGGTTAAATTCTGGTTATTGGCGATTCTGTTCTGAGACATGAGAAGCTAGAGACACCAGCAACTATAGTCAGTTAAGACAACTGAGGGGGCCAGAGCAGGCGACACTGAGGGAAATTTTAAACTGCTGGCTAAGGGTTAACATAAATTCAGTAAAATTATCATTCACATCGGCAGTAATGACACCTGGTTACGTCAATCGAAGGTCACTGAAATTATTACTGAATTGGTGTTTAACTTTGCCAAAACAATGTCGTACTCTGTAGTTTGTTTAGCCGCATGTCCTCCTTAAATTGCTGGCTGTCTAAGTGGTGTCCAAAAAACGATGTGGGCTTTATAGATACTTGAGAAACTTTCTGGAGGAAACCTGGTATTGTTAGGAGAGACAGCATACATCCCACTTTGGATGGAGCAGCTCTCATTTATAGAAATCTTGCCAAATTTATTAAAGCCCCCAAAACGTGACTATCCAGAGTTGGAACCAGGAAGCAGAGTTACAGTCTTACACGCCTCTCTGCAGCTTCACACCTCCTGTTATCCCCTCAAAACCCCATCCCCTTAGAAACTGTGTCAGCTCCCAAACAGACTTGCTTAACTTAAACGTGAAATCAGCAAAATACGACTTGAACATAAAAAAATCACAAACCTGGTTACAGCAAGATGTTAGCTTAAATGAATCAACACCCCCGAGTCATACTAACTATCAGAATCGTTGAAGCACAGGTGGAGGGGGTGGTTTGGCAGTGGTTTGAACTCACCTCTCTGACATCGCTCACAGAGTAGTCTCTCGCTGTCTTCCTTTTGGTAGTCCCTCAGATTCAATTGTACATTTCTGAAGCCCCTGGAACCCCCTGCTTGTTGTAGGTCAAGCAAGCTGGTTATGGGTCCACATTTACTGGACCCATACTAGCATCTTAGGTTGGAACAATTTCTGTCACCAGCACTGTTTAAAATCATGTTTGTCTCCTTCAGCCATCTGACACCTCGGATCTGTCTTCAGGTAATGCTGTTTATAATTACTTAGTGTTCAGAAAAGGCTCTCTCTCCCACCTCATTGTCCCTATGATTGTGCAGTAGATTTTCTTTCAGGTGCTTCGCTTACTCAGTACTCAGCAAGCAAGATTGAATTTGTTCTTCTCCAGATTTATTATTATTACCTACAGACTCAACTCTCACTATGCAAAACCAGACTTACTTTCCAGCCAATTATCCACTTCAAAGACCACCTCTGAAAGTGCTACCATAATTTCCACCCATCTCGATTTACCTAGGAAATCAAATCCCTGATCAGGATTCTCCAGTGTGACAACCAAGACCCAGGTATCGGTCCACCTAACCATCTTTTTGTACCTTCCAAGTAATACACTATGCCCATACCACCAGATACCTGGTGGTATGGGCATAGTGTATTACTGTGTACTACCTGCCACCCTGGTAAGAACTGCACCATCTCTTTTCTCCAGTGCCTGTTCTAGTCCCGTCTTTAAGGATGTCAAAGACTACCTGTCTCCATGTCCTGCCTGCATGTCCTGAACACCACTTGAAGTGTGTGTAAGACAGGTAGAGGGAGGGGTGGTATCACCGACAAGGGCACCTAAGCTAGCTCCATCTGCACAGGTTACTCCGGTTACATAGTTGGTCATCCATGCACAGGACACACAGCTGAAAAAAAACTGGTCATCCCAAGTTTCCCTCTGATCCCTCCCTTTCCTCTGATATGTCGGGTTTAGAAAAAGCACTGAAAAACAAGTTCTATGTAATCACAGCAGTTGTAGGCTTGGGTTCAGTCTCTGGCTGGGGTCTGGAGCAACCCTGGCAGAAACCCTGCTTCCTCATGGAAGTCTAAGAAGATTGGACATGGATTGCAGTCACCTCATCTTTAGTCTATAGCCAAGGAGGATGCTGACTGACGTCACCAGGTCCAGGGCCTGGTCCAGCAAAAAGGAGAACAACTAGTCTGAGGTGATGGAGACTCCTGGTGTTTGGCTCCTGCATATATACATTATTCATTTCTTGGGTGCTGCTACAGATTCCCAGTAGCTTGTCACTATTGTTTGGCTGATCAACTGAAATGCAGACTGCAGCATTGCCAGCCCCCCTCTGTTTTAAGTAAGAGTCATTGTTTCCCATCAGCTGTTCAATTTAATATTAAATATAAATTATATGATTATATACATTACAATATAAAACTTACACTATTAATAAAAGGCCAACATTTTGCATTTAAGTAATAAATAATAAAGTAATAAATTTTACCTTAAAATGACATGAAAACACAAATTCTAACTGATTATTACATATAACAAACAGGTAATAAACATACAATAATGTATAACAATAGTGAATAATCATGAATTATATGACTTTATAAAATTTTTCAGATAAAATATCTGTTTTCTCTGTAACTTACTGGGAGATACAACAGCTGAAATTCTGTAATTTCATAATGGAATGTTGGATTAATTCCATCCTGGGTAGGTTCCTCCACACGTACAGCACGTAGAGGAACTTGTTTCTCACCATGCTCTTTCTCATCCTGTCCATCAGCTCATATTGTTAATGTAACTCAGATGGAAAAAACACAATTAGATGACACAAAAGATAAAAGAAGAGACAGCATTTATTTTCTTTATTTTAATTGTTTACATCGAGTGTTACAGTTTCTATCGCAATCGAATGCACTGCTCAGTTCACCCCACATGGTGTTGCCTAGCTCTCAACAGCCAATCAAAGCCTACATTCAGCCTGTCAACTAGGAGGTGAGGTGAAGGCACATGGTTCTCCTGGATTTCTTTCTGATCTCAGCCATGGTAGTGAAGGCAGCTATTGAAAAGAAGACCTAGAAACACAGAGAACAAAAAAGAGGAAAACCCAGAGTTAAACTGCGGGACAAGAAAAAAACAGAAAGCCAGCCTACTTACCTACTGGAAGCCTGGAGCTGAGTGAGTGAATGAAGGAGAGAACTGATGTTTGTAAGTCAAGCGTTAGTTGGATGAAAAAAAAAACCTTGAAGATTCTTACCGTCCTTGTCCATGCTAACGCTAGCACAGGCTTACCACTTACTTTCCAGCTAGAGAGCTGTTGCTGTTCTGATACCAGTGTGTTCAGCTTTGAAACACAAAGCAACTGTGAGAAACATTTTCCTGTAGCTCTAAAGAGAGTAGTGGTAATATTAAAGTTATGAGAGTGAACTAAAGTGGATAATTGTTATGGTCCTGGGCCGTTTGATTACTCCCAGCTGTGTTTCCCTACTGTTTCTTCCCTTATTATCCCTCTATGTATTTAAGCCTTTTGTTTTCCTCTGTGTGTTGCTGGTTTGTCTGCATATCATCCATGTAATTTCGTCTCAGGCTCTCATGTCCCATGTTCCACGTCTCCACTCAGGTTTTTGGCTCTTTTGTATTATTTTTGCATGGTGAAATTCAAACAAAGCTTTCTGAAGCATTAAAGCTTGTGTTGAAGCTTCATTACTTAAAGCTTTTAAAACACAGTCATCTCTGGGGACATCTGGTGGCCAAAAATATAAAGAACAGCTTGAAGCTACAAATTAAAGTGTACTGCTTCATTACGACTGCCCACTCCACAGAGTGGAGTTCACAATCCGGTCTGATATTGGGCCATCTTTGTGTTGCTTTGAAAATGTATTTTTTGGGGGTGAAAAAATTATGTTTAATAGTTTAATAAAAAAAAATTTGATCAATAAACATTTCTTGTTTAAACATGTGCCATGGTGTGGTCTTTCTTTGCTTGTGACTCCTTTATGTTGGTAAATACAATAGATGAAAAATACATATAATATACATATAATAACGTACAACACATTATGCAGTATGCTTCTGCTGTGAGGTCCTGCCTCAAGGCACTTATGCAATTAACCGCTGGAAAGTGTTCTTATAAATAATATTATATTAGGCAAATTTTCTTACAAACATTTTTAAACCTGGGCGCAGAACTGATTGTGAACTGAAAAGGGGAAATGCTTATGAACTTGTAAAGTAAAAACATTTACTTTACTTGCATGCATTTAAGGTTATCCTGTTTGGTTTTTGTTTAAGAAGAGAATTTGTTCCGCTATGCGATTGCCGAGTCTGTTTGTTTTCTTGGAGATAATTTCTCCTGCCTTAGAGAAAATCCTCTCACATGAAACAGAAGAGGCTGGAGTGCACAGAAACTGAGATGCAAGTTGGAAGAGATGCAGGTATACGGTCTTCCTGGGTCCTACAGACTATCACTTAAAAAGAACAAATAAATTAAATTGCTGCACATTTTGTAGGATAACATTTTAAGTTTATTTTAAAAATAAAATTATTTAATGACATGTATATTATGAAAAGCAGATGTTTTGTTAAGACATTTTAAGTTTTTTAATTTTTCAGATAAAATAAACACACTCAAAACGAAGGCAAAAAACAAGAGCAGAAAGCTGGCAAACCCACCCGAATGACCAAAATCAACTCAAAATACTCCCACACGACAGAACTTCCCCTCTTCCTCACTGACAAATAAAAGCTCATTCTCAGTTAAGTTGGTTATCAGTGTCTGCACTTGGGTCCTATTTCTCTCCACAATAATTTTGCAGTATTTCTGAACAGTGTATATATAGTGTCTTTTATTTTATGCTGATTTAAATATAAAAGGGTAAGTCTGTTTTATTTTCCTGTTGCCAGTTTAAAGATGGCTAATTTGAAAAAAATCAGATGAAGAGAGTAAAATAATGTTCTATTTTGTAATATGCAAATTATTGAAAGAATTTATTTCATTTCTGCTGTGAGTCTAACGTAACGGGGTAATTTTTGGTGCAGACCTATAGTGTTACAGAAATTAAGCTCGATACTTTGATACCTCTAAACCGAACTCAGCATGTGTATTTTGTTGTTTTATTTGCACATGTTTTTGATATGGCTATGATGTATGAAATTTTGAATATTAATGGTTACTCACCATCAGTATTATTGAAAAGAGAAATATGTGAGTATACTTGAATGTTTAGTTCTCATATTTCATGCATTTGACTATTGCATGTTGTACAGCTAAAAGAAAAACTGAAACTTTGAGATTTGGGAAGATTTCTTACATGAGGTTGATGCAATATTTTGTTATTTCATTTAAACTTTACTAGTTCATAATATGATAATAGACCTGAGTTATAGGTTAGGTGTTTGGAGAGAACAGGAAAGTCCGAGGACCAGGACGAGCTTCTGGTCATAACAGATGTTGAGTCAATCACTTTGAGGAAAATCATCATGAAGAAGATGCCCACGTACACACTCATACATATGTTCACACTGCATTTACAAAGCCCTTTGAGGTCAGGTGTTACCGAAACAACTCTTAATTTTTTAAAGGGCCCCAACGGACACTTTTATTTCATTTAAGTGTGCACGCTATTCATTTTATTTCTGATAATTAGGGTCAATTTGATTATTTTATACTCTTTCTGTACAAATTGGACAATCTTTCTTATGCATTGTAACAATATAAGAGTTGCTACTCAACAGTTATTCTTGTGTCTGAGTAGTTATTGCTGCTCAACACTTTGGCTCCTACGAACTTATTACTAGCCCAAGTAGTTACTGTGCTGTAGTTCACTTTTATATCTCTAAAACTGGTTGCATTGAGCACTTGAAACAGCACTTCTCACCTTTCCTCCCAACCATTTAGCAGATGTCCATATGAATGGCAGCACAGTGCTCTGATCAGCCAGGTAGAACTAAATAATTCAGAAGGCCCTCTGTGTTTGTGTGTCTGCACTTTACTGCAAGCAGTTCAACTTTGTCATTGTTGTGTCACAGGCATACAATGTTGTTGGGTGTATATTACATATGTGGCTCTCTGCCCTTGGTTTAATTTTAGTGGGTGGGATATTTGTGTGTCAGCTCTCCTCCTGAGCACAGCACATATTTGGATCAGTAACACTAGTTCTTGAGGAAAAGCGAGAGGACTTTGCAGCCCCCCAGCTATGCCTTGGTTTCATCTGAGAAGCCTGGTAAGCTATATTACACTGAAATGAGCTCTGTGCTTTTACCCCCAGGGACACTGGGTATAGAGCCACATCTAGGCTGAAGGCGCAGACAAAATCTGCTGTTTACTGTTACTGTAATCAAACTTGGAAAAGATTTATAGCCTCTTTGAATGGACTTTCCTTCCTTGTGTGTTATCCTTATCCTGCAGATTAATTCTAGCCCACAAAGTTAGCTTAGGAATGTCAAGTAAGTAGAAAGGATCGGGGACTTAAATCCTGAAATATGGTCTCAATAGTGAAAGATGAAGTCATGGACCTGGTTTCACTCAATAATCTAGTCATCTATATTTATGTAATTTTTTAAATTTTGATTTAATGTGTAAGGCTTTACCTCTTACCTTTCTTTTTGCAGTCTCAATTTTCCAAATGAAAAATTTAATGACAAAAAACATTTTGTTTTTATACTTTGTAGGTTAGTTCAACTCTGAAGAACTGATTGCATACTACAACTTGAATCCCAAGCTAGAACAAATTCCATGAAACAGAAGGCAAAGACAAAACCAAACAAAATTCTATGAAAAAATGTGAGACAGAATAGTTCTAAAACATGTCAGTCTCCTTCTCAAGAAAGAAAATGGATTTTATTAACACTAAAGGATGGAAAGTCCAATGAAACTAAAAGCAATGTAAGAATGAAAGCAGTTCAAAGCAGAAGAAGAGGCTCCAGTGAAATGGAGCATCATACAGAGGAAGAAAATAAAAAAACAGGACATGGAAAATTGCATGCTCAACACAAGAACGGTAAAGACTTCATAGGTGGGAAAAAAAAGATGACCAAACATTCACCAAAAGTATTCCCAGCCATTCAAAATAGGATTAATAATGGGTTCCACACTAAGCCTGAGAAAGAGAGGGTAATAGAAAGTGAGGAATCAGAGAGCGATGCAGGGAGCTCAGTGGAGGCATCGGTAAAGGAAATTAGTAATAATGAGGAGGCGGAGGAACAGAGTAGCGATGACCAGCCAGTTAAGATGCAGGCTAGTGAGGAAAGTAGTGAGCGATCTGAGGTGTTGAATACTCAAAGAGATACAGAACAGTCAGCAAAAAACCAATCAGACAAGGAAGAAGGTGAATCCACCAGAAGTGAGTCTAAGGACCAAGAAGAAAAAGAGGGGAGAAAAGAAGAGGAACAAAAGAGAGTAGAAGAAAAAGAAGAAGAGGAACAAAAACAAAAAGAAGAAGATGAGCAGGGAGGTTATCTATGTGAAACTATCAGCCATGACAGATTTGCAGACAAGAAGATAACCTGGGGGGAAAGGTCTAAAAAACCAACTGCTGATAAATCCGTCAGACAACACAGAAACACTCCCGCAAAACCTGCTCAAGGAATGAAATACAAGATGTTTAAAAAGACAAAGGATCAGCAGGCTGCAAAGACAGAAAAACAACGGGCCAAAGCAGAGAAGCTAAGGTTGGAAAAGGAAGCCAAACAAAAAGCCAAGGAAGAAAGGGAGAAGAAAAAGAAGCCACAAAAAGAGTACAAATCTCGTTCTACAACAGAAGGGGTTCAGCCTCCAATGGGTATTTCTCTTACCAGGACTGACCCAGCAAAAAGTGAGACCCAGTTAACAAATAAAGTAAAAAATATCAAAGGGAGAGATTCTTCTGTAGAAGTTGATCTAATCATGCTTCCCAAAGCCAGAAGTGAAGAACTCAAAACCATTCTGGATCCAGAAGAGCAGCAGGGCGCTAAGAGTGTCATTAACAGGAAGTCACAGATGTTGCTCTTGGGGAAAGTCAAGACATTATCTGTCCAACGCAAAGCAAACACAATTTTGGCAAAGCCTGATAAAGAAGAAACAGATACATGCACAACTGATGGGGGTTTCAATAATTTTAATGACCATTTGATTGCACGGGAAAAAGGTATGAAGAGTTTGTGCAGGCTGTCTGGCTGGATTCAAAAGAAAATGCCACACGGATTAAACTGGAGAAAAAAGCTTTCTGCTTGGACTAAAGCAATTGGGATTTCTCGCTGGCTCTCAATTCAAGCCATAAACCAAAAACATGGCCTAAGAAAATCTAAGGGGAATATTTTCAAACAAAAGATGGCTGTAGGAGTTGCCAGTAAAGCCAACCCGGCTAACAGGAAAAACAAGAGCTGCACTGAGGACAAAATTGTTGAAGAGAGAGCAACCTTCCAGGGTACGGACGAGGAAGGAACAGAAGAAACAGTCCTAGGTGGGGAGAAAGTTGTAGAAGCCAGATATGCTGTTGTACTCCCGACGATGAATAAACTAAGCAAGGAAAATATAACAGAAGCACCTAAGGCAGATCATCAAACTTCTACTCCAGCAATTCTACCCGCAGAAGCCACAACCCCAGAGCTCAGACCTCCAAAGCCAGGTGTCAAGTCTGTGCTCCCTGTCAAACCAGATCTAAATGTCATAAAGTGCATCAAGAAACCCTTGTCTGGAGGATTAACATCAGTTCAACATGAGCCTAAAAGCAGTTCTGGACTCAATGAGTCCACCACTGAAGACAGAAACAGCAAAGGCAATGAAGATAGAGTCAATATGTTTGAAGTTGCAAGAGGGAAGGTGAACACCTCTGAAATCAACATTCCCAAGATGTCCTTGTCACTGGGTGGTCCAACACAGGCCTTAGGACAAGAAGAACAAAGAGGTAGTTTAGCTTCAATGCCCACTTCTGCCACTCGACCATTTTCATATGGAGAGTCCAATGCAGAGAGATCAGGTGTTCGGTCTTTGTGTGAAGAAGAAGCAGACAAGGAAGTAGCTAATCTGATGGGTGAGGGGAGAATATGTTCTATCTCCAAACCAAAGGTACATTGGACTGGGAACCCACGGATGAGTGGAAAGCCTCAGGTATGGGTTACATTTTTGTTAGTGGTCTTTTAAACAAGCACTGTTTAATATGTGGCTAGAAAATGTGAAATACATTTATTTAGGTATTAAAGGCTTTTTGTAAGGCCAAGATTTACATTTGGATAAAACAAATAAGGGAAATTTTTTCATACATAAATAGATGTGTAGCTAACCCTAACTGTAGCCTGTGATCGCGTTGATGCTAAGATTGTTAACATGTGTAAAATCTTGGTAAATTAACAATTAAGGGAGTGCTACCATTGCACGCAGCAACAATAGCACTCAATATGTGTACTTCTCTCAAGCTATGATCAAGACAATACTTCTTTCAAGCTTAGTTGTCAGTCTTTTTCTGTGTGGGCTCAGGACTGGTTGTGCGCTGAGAACATGTTACCCCATCAGACAGTGGAGAAGCTAACCAAATGGACAGTCTATGAGGATGAAGGCCAAGCCCGACCCATTCCATCCCATAATGGCAGGGAATGCTGGGAATCAGAAGATCCCAACCAGGAGATGCTAGAGAGTCGACTAGTGAACATACAGGTATTGATACTCTGTTTTAGTATAAAACTATAAATCACTTCATGACATCAATATTTAAATGCTACTATTAGTTTGAAAGGGGAGAAGGCATTGGGAATTAACAAGAATTTAGCATTTCCAATTCCATTATCGATATCCCTTAATATACTACACAGAACGGTTTTCTTTAAAGTAATGCAGTAAGCTACTCAATTTCTTGCTGGAGAAATTAATTTGTTATACTACTCATTAAATAACTTTCATGTTACTGTGTAAAATGACCTGAAATGCATGCATGTCTTATAATTACCATTTAACAATATAAACCTAAGGCTACAGTCCCACACATCACCACAAATCTCTATGCTAAACTTTCTCTTAGTATTTATAAATGAACAAAAAAAACAGACAACACAAAGCAAAAATGAAAACCAGAGCCAATAGACTTTAAAATGATCAGTGATTCTACTTTAGAAAAATGATCAGGTATAAACAGAGGCTGCATCTTGACTGGGCATCTGTTTACCTGTTTAAGTTCAGGGTCTGGCTGTAGATATGAGGTCAGCATTCACTCAACTTTAACTGAACTCTGGGTTCTTGGCTAGCTTAGCATTAACATGCTGTCTGTGCTGATGCTTGCAAGGAAGTGAAGTTGTGTTAGCAACATAATGTCTGTCCTGAGTATGGTTTTTACTTTACCATTGAACCCTTGTCTTTAGGGCAATAAAAATAAAAGTAATTTCCACATCCACACTGCAGACTGCACCACTGTTTTCCTCCTCCAACCCAACTAAAATCATCTGTTTGTAATGCGAGTGCAAGTGGAACTGGTAAGCAGGATCGATAGGCATGCTAACTAACAATTCCAAGGAACTGGACTGCTGGGAATCCGTTCTCTATGAGAACTGAAACATCAGTTTCATGATCACTGATATACAAATTGACAGGACTATTAATCAATGATCAAGAATATCCTTCACAGAGAACTAGAGAATGGATGTAGTCAGGGCACTAGCTCTAATCATTAGGCGCTATGCTGTTTATAAGCCTGGGGAAATCTGCAGTAAGCTGAGACTGAAGAAATCACTTGTATGAGTGATGAAATACTTCTACCACTAAAACCGCTGTCCAAATGAACAGAGTCTTTAGTCAGAGACTACTTCCAGAATTTGAGGATTGAAGAGGATGGAATGGCTTGTCTGCAGTCCGAGAAAACCCCACTGAAGACTTTTTGTATCAGCTTGGGCGTGCTGTTCATGCCAGAGTGACCACATTGGCTGTCTTGCGATAAATGCTGGTTGAAGAATGGGATGCCATCCTACAGCAGTGTGTGACCAAGATAGCGTCCATCATGAGGAGGAGGTTCCAGGCTGTTGTGGCTGTGGGGTTTTCCACATGCTACTGAGGCCCCATTTGTTAAATGAATAGACTGTTTAATTGCCAGTTGTTTCTTCAGACTTCAATCATCCAACCCAATGAACTACACCAAATAAAAGTCATTAGCAGACTAAGCTGTTTGCTGTTGACAGAGAAGATTTGCCAGGTTTTTCATGAATGCAACTCACATGCTCAACTCTGCTTCCCATCCCACAAATGCATTTCCCTACAAATGTAGCATCATTTAGGCTTTCCACAGTATAAGATTTATTGCCAAGAAGCATTGTTACAACAAAGATATAGTTGACCAAATTTCCTTACTTTTTGAAATAACTTTAACTATCAAGAAATGTATTTCTTCACAGGCATGGAAGAGAGGGAAAATCATTTCACTTCTTAAAAGTGAGATTGCGGATATTAGCGGTGGAAGTAATCATCCTCCAAAAAGTAGCCAGCCATTCCCATAGAGATTGGGTGAGGAGTTCAGTCATTCGAGAGGGGCTCAGCGTAGAGCCACTTAACCTCCTCCCTGAATGAAGATAATCTGAGCTTCTCTGCTGAAGTCTGGAATATGTTTTGTTATGGACAGGGACAACAGGAAACCTGACGCTGGAGCAGTAATTCCTATTTTACTTTGGTGAAGTCCGCTGCTCTATCTGGATGCATGCATGTGTGGTGCATTCTAGGCCATGTCCACACTAATACGTTTTTGTTTGAAAACGGATATTTTTCTCTCTGTTTTGGCCTTCCGTCCACACTGACACAGCATTTTTAGTGAAGGAAAATGGAGCTTTTTGAAAACGCTCTCCAAAGGGAATAAATTTGAAAACGCCGTTTTCGCATCGCAGTGTGGACTGTGAAAATTGAGGTTTTCGAAAATGATGATGCATTTTAGTTGTATGATGCAGTCATATGACCAATTCAACTAAGATGGCGGACGGCATTGTATAGCAGTTGTTTTGTTTGCTCTCAATTTTGACAGACCTATTAAAGATTAGTATTAGTTTGTATCAATTTATGCTCCAGATAGCTTTTCTTCAAAGAAGATGGAATGTTTACTCAGAGCTGTTGTTCAGTGGTGGAACTAGACGACAATTGTGTTTCATTTTGCTGCGATGTTTCAAAGAACCGGAAAGTAAATAAACGACTGACGATTGAATCGTCTTACGTTTCACGCATTCGCAGTACAGGAATGTAAGCGTTTTCAGTGTGAATTAACAACTCTTTGGAAACAACTGAAAATGATGGAGCCACTTTTCATATCCTCCCTGGTGAATTTGATGTGTTGGTCCACAGGGTTAATGTGATCTGGTGAATTGATTTTCACCCAGGTGCCATCCACATACCTGAACTAATGACTTTGGTAGGATAGCAAAGCCCTCCTTTCAACTTCTTCAATATACAAATTAGCCACAATGTGTGAAACTAGGAAACCCATGGCACACCCAAGTTTCTGCCTGTAGTATGATTGTAGTAAGATTAGGGGAAACCTGCAGTCAGCTGAGACTGAAGAAGTCACTTGGATGAGTGATGAAACGTTTCTCCCACTGAAAACGCTACGGCCAGATGGACAGAATCAGCTTTTGGGGATTTACTTACCTGGGTGATTGAGCATGCATCAAGATGCATAGAAACCTATTATACAAATGCATATCCTAAAACTTGAATGAGTACTGATCATTTAGGCACAATTTATATTGGCAATTTTCTCATTTAAAAAGCTTCCTGTGAATACAAATTATTTATTTTTTAATAAAGTGGGAGTTTCATCTTCTAAATAAACAGAACAACTCATCACCCCTCTACTAGAAAACATAGATTTACCCATTACAGACAAGACACAATAGCACCACACGAAGGTTAATATATGGTTTAAATAAGCTGAGAAATAAAAGACTTGCTGCTGGTTGATTTATTGCCTGGTCTTTGTATATACAATAGACCTTATAACACACTGCAGCACACTGCCATGAGGTTGCAGCCTCATAACACTCTTCCATTGCAGAAAACAGAATTTTTTGCCTGCTGTGGAAAGCTTTCCAAAATAGTTGACCAAAACAAATCACACTTTAAACCATCAAGGCCTCTAGAGCAGATCCTTGCCCTTTCTGACAAGCTTCATTCAGTGTTAGCCAGACTGCAAGATGGCTGTGGAGATGAGGTGGGGGGTTGAGCTGTCTGCTTTTACAGGTGATGATCCCCGGCAGCCAGAGTGCTATTGAGGTGGATGAGGTGG
>VUQP01026436.1:0-13567 GCA_015108555.1 Coptodon rendalli
TGTATTTGTCTTTTATAATTAGTTTTACTCTGATTTCAGTGTTTATTTGTGAGTGTAGTTTTTACATTTTTACATATTACATTGTGTTAATCCACTGTCTATACTTCAGGGTATTTTAGTATACAAAATAAGTTTTGTTAGAATGCCTATTCTTATGGAATTTTAGCACAGATGTGTTTTGTTTGTTTGTTTTTTTATTCCTGCTGTCCGCCTTGGGAATAAACTTTTCCTGATTATACCTGTTGCATCTCTTTGTCATTTGTTTTTGATTTACTTAATCCCTCCTTGTATTTAAAAGAACCACCCCTAGTATGACATTCTGGCGCATCAGCTGCAGTCTGTTATGTTGAAGTTGCCTCTGAAATCTTGAAATTAGAATTGTTGTGCCTTATTTTGTGGATCTTTTTACATATATTCCTTTTGAAAATACTAAAATTTGTATATTTATTTATTTTTGATTGTCTGATAGCATTTATTTATAAAATAAATCGGACATTTCAAACAGTTACTCGCTAGATACTCTTACTTGAGTAGCCTTTTCACCAAGTACTTTTTTACTCTTACTCGAGTAACTTTTTTGACGACTACTTTTTACTTTTACTTGAGTAATAATATTTTAAAGTAATGATACTCTTACTTGAGTACAATTTTTGGATACTCGACCCACCTCTGGTTAAGAGTCCCACTTACCAGTCTCTAAGGGTGATACTAAATGAGCAGCTTTCCTGAAGAAATAAAAGTGCTCTGCAGTGGCCTAACGCTCTCGGCCACCTTGGACGGGGAAAGAATGCCAAATGCCTCCATGTGGTAGTGAAGCGCAGCTGTTTCTTATAAGTCCTCTAATTATCAGCTGGGGAGGAGTGGATGTTTGCGCTGCATTCGCGGACATCACGTAAAAACCAACCTACCCTACTTCACTACATGGGCCAACAGCTTAACTGGACTGGAGTCTGCCCAGTTCCCTTTTGATTTCATCTGCTGAGAATGACAAAGAGAGGCAGGCTGAGGCCATGTCCACACTAATACGTTTTAGTTTGAAAACGCATCTTTTTCTCTTCGTTTTGGCCTTCCATCCACTGAGACGGCGTTTTTGGTCAAGGAAAATGCAGTGTTTTGAAAACGCTCTCCAAAGCGGATACATTTGAAAATGCCGTATTCTCTGTGCTTTTCCTCAACATTTTGCCACGATGTTTTAAAGAGCTGAAAAGTAAATAAACGGTAGACAGAAATGAGGTAGGTCGAATCATCTTGCGTTTCACGCATGCGCAGTACTTGAATGTAAGCGTTTTTGGCCGTTTCAATGTGGACGCACAACTCTGTGAAAACGACTGAAAACGACTGAAAACAACGCCGTTTTCAAATTTATCTGGGCTGGTGTAGACATAGCCTGAGGGAGCAGAAGAGTGGGAGGAAAATGGAGAAGATGGGAAGAGCTGAGTGTGGTAACAGCAGGGCAGTCAAACCTATTGAAGTGCAGATTTAGGTTGTTTGCAGATTCAACCTTGCCATCCATCCCCACACCTCTCTTTTGTCTTAGGCCAGTAATGGCCCGCATTCCCATCCACACCTCCCTGGTGTTGTTTTCTTGGAGTTTGCTTTCCAGCTTCCTTCTGTAGGACTCCTTTCCCTCAGCAATCTTGGCTTTAATCTCCTTCTGCACCCATTTCAACTGTTCTTTGTCATCATTTCTGAAAGCTCTCTTTTTCCTGTTCAGTGTAGCTTTGATGTCTTTGGTTACCCAGGGTTTAATTTTGGGGAAGCAATGAATGTTTTTTTTGGGAACGACAGTGTCCAAACAGAAATTAATATAATATGTAACACAGCCTGTGAGAATGCCTATATTGTCCCCATGAGAATCACATCCCAGTCTATTGCCTCAAAGCATCCCTGCAGAGTCTCTTCTGTCTCCCTTGTCCATCTTGTGACAGTTTTTGTGGCTGCAGATTTTCTCTGGACAACAGGTTTGCAAAAGGGCAGGAGGTAGACAAGGCTGTGATCAGCCCTGCCCAGAGAAGGGAGAGGGATGGAGGTGTATGCCTCAGTAGCATTGGCATAATGCTACTGACGGAAGGAGGTAAGTGATGGAAGGAGTTGTAAGTGACGGAAGTGACGGACAAGGTAAGAGACTCATGTTGTAAGTGACGTCAGACGCTGGAGATTTGGCGGAAAATTAAAGTGAATGGTAGCTTAGAATTTAACAAACTTCTTTAAGCTTCAATTATACCAAATATACTAATCGATTGTCTTATAACTAACCACATCTGTCTAAATCAACTCCAACACCTTGGAGAACAACGGGGAGAGTTTAGAGGCTCTCCAAGATTTCATCGACTGGTGCTTCCAGGATCTAGTGATGAAGAAGGCCTAGAGTGCATCTTCCCTGGCCAAAACTGAGACGCCATCATTGATAAGATATCGCACGGCAGACTCCCCCGGCACAACATTGCCTGCCGGTAAAGATATTGCAGTAATCCTGGAGTCAATCGGAAAGAGATTGTCTAGTTTCGATGCGAGGCTGTCCCTGGTGGAGATTCTACACCGGGAATTTAAATCCTTGTGAGAATCCCTGGAGTTCAGCCAGCAGCAAGTGGAAACGCTTGCTGCTGAAAACGCCACGCTAAGGGAGTTGGTCAAATGAAAATGGTGAAAATGTTACCCAGCTAAATATAGAAAATAAAAAAATAAAAGAGACAGTTATTGATCTACAAGCCCGTAGCATGTAAGATAATCTTGTATTTTCTGGTATTCCAAAATCCGCGAGAGAAGACGCGGAAACTATGGTGAAAAGCTTCATCAAAACCCACCTGAAGCTGCCAGAGGACACCGTAAAGAATATCGCATGTGAAAGAGTGCATCACATCGGGGCCATGAGGTCAGTGGCTGGGAGACCACGTCCTATTGTGGCCAAATTCGGCCACTTCAAACAAAAGGAACAGGTGAAGAGTTGTGGCAGGGAATTAAAAGAAACGGACTTCAGCATGAACGACCAGTTCCCAAAAGAGATCCTGGAATGACGCAAGGTCCTCTTCCCAATCCGACGCGGCTTCATCCAGAAGGGCTACCGTGCTGTCATCGCTGTGGACCGGTTCTAAATGGATGGACAGCTTTTCCGTGACCCCGGCATCACTCCATGATTGTATTAACTTCACACCAGATAAGAATCCACTACACTCTTTTCTTATCCACTCACACTCACTTGCATTAACATCTGTTTAACTTACCAATATCAAATCGCAATTTAAGTATGATGTTATAGCAGAATTAACATCGTCACTCTTCGTCAATGGACAATTGGAATGTTTCCGGGGGTTTTTTTCTTCTCTTTTTTTATGCTGCCTCCTTGGTTTCTTTCTTTTTATTTCCTTTCATTGCTTTGATCACCTGCTTCCATACTCATCTATCAACAATATCCTTTATTTCGACACTTATGCACAGCACAATCACGCACAGTCATGCGCTCAATGGCAGCACATTTACATCAATCACACAGCGCATACAGATGTATAACACCCCCAAACTTAAGCCAAGCATACTCATATTAGTAAATATGCGCACACATAGTCAGACTCAGTGAGCATCTTGCCACACATTTTTTTTCCTTCTCTCTATTTACAAACAAGTGATGTATTCTTTCCACCTGTCTAAGTGGCACACACAGCGTACATCATTAGTTATACACACATACATAGAATGTAACTGGAGCTGGCTCCAGAAAAAAGAGGTTAAAAATATTTAACCAATTCAAAACAATACAGGCAGATGTTGCGCTTTTACAAGAGACCCACAGACCTCTTAGAGGGTTAAACGAACTTGAAACACCTGAGGTTCCTAATGTGTTCTCAGACTGTTATAATTCTAAACAAAGGGGAGTAGCAATTTTAATACATAAAAATATTAATTTCACAGCACTCGATACAGTTAGAGATCCAGAGGGCAGATTCTTAATCATTAAACTATCTATAGTTGACAAAAAGCTATGTATTGTAAGTGTATATGGTCCAAATGTCGATGATCCCTCATTCTTCCACGTTTTTTTTCAGTGCACTCTCTGAACACCTAGATGGCACACTTTTTCTTGGAGGCAACCTCGACCTTGGACTAGAAGAAGAAATGGATAGGTTTAATACAGCAGGAACTCAGCATAATTGGCAGTCCACAAATATAATCAAACAATCTATGTACGACTTCGGTCTTTGCGATGCTTGGTGCTCCCTTCACCCCAACAGTAAGGAATATACTTTCTTCTCACATGTTCATCACTCCTACTCTTATCTGGATTATTTTCTGGTCAGCAGCTCACTGCTGAGTGACATTTCTGTACTAAGATTCACCCTATAGATGTGAGCAATCCTGCTTCTGTATCTTTAACACTAATACATAAGAAGGACATTACGCCAAGTAAAAACTGGAGATTTAATACATCACTGCTTAAAGATGAAGACTTTATTAAATATTTTTAAAAAGAGTGGACTCTATATTTAGACTATAATGACACTCTTGGAACATCAGCATCTGTTCTATGGGAAGCAGGAAAAGCTGTGATGAGAGGTAAAATAATTTCTTTCTCATCACATAAAAAGAAAGAAGAAAACAAAAATATTCAGGAATTAGAAAAAAACATCAAATCCCTAGAAGAAGCCTACGTGTCCCACCAAGATCAGGAATTATTAAACAAAATACGCAAAACAAAACTAGAATTAAATGAAATAGTTAATAAAAAAAAAAATGTTAATACAAAGACTATGCTTAGAAAATTTTGAACATGGTAATAAATTCAGTCGATTTCTAGCTAACCAGCTAAAAATAAAGGAAGAAAAAACAACTATATGTGCTGTTCAAGATTTATCTGGGAACACAATATATAGCCTGAAAAAAATAAACAACATTTTCAGGGATTTCTATAAAACCTTATATTCACCACAAATAAACCCATCAAAAAACTAAATTGATCAGTTTTTGGACATAACATAATTCTTCCAAAATTACTAGACACTCAAGCAATGGCACTGGATTCACCACTGACGCCAGGTGAACTCCAGGAAGCCCAATAATAAGGCTCCAGGTCCAGACGACTTTCCTGCAGAATTCTACAAAGAATTCTGGACAACAGAAAAAGCGTTTGACAGAGTTAACTGGAAATTTTTATTTCCAGTTTCACACAAATTTGGTTTAGGAACCTCTTTCATTAACTGGTTAAAAATATTATACAACTCCCCAACAGCTTGTGTCAAAACAAATGATCAAATATCCTCCAGCTTCTGTCTCCTGATGGGCACCAGGCAGGGATGCCCACTCTCCCCTTCACTGTTTGCAATATTTATTAAACCACTAGCAGCATCAATTAGACAGAATACAGTAATCAAGGGCATAAAATGCAAGAACGTGGAACATAAAATCAGTCTTTATGTTGATGATGTGTTACTTTTTCTCCAAAACTCATAAACCAATCTCTCTTGGGTAATTGCATTGATAAACTCTTTTGCAAGAGTATCAGATTATTCAGTTAACTGGTCAAAATCTACAGTCCTTCCGATTAATTGCTCGTTCCATAATTCTTCTTCTACACCTCTGCAATCTGGAAATATAAAATATTTAGGTATTAATGTTTCTCCTAAGCAGATTTATCTAAATTAAGCCATATCCCACTTTGAAAGAAAGTAGAAGGCGATCTGGCTAGATGGAAATGTCTACCCATATCACTCATGGGAAGGGTTGCTGCTATAAAAATGATAGTCTTACCAATTTATTCTCAGTACTTGTGTATATAAAAAAACATCTCGATTGCTCTTTACTTAGTTCACCAAAAGATGATGAAATAGAACATATTTCTGTTAAAATCACTCTTTCCCCCGAAATGTCATTCACGCTGATCTGTTTTTATCGCCCTTCTTCAGCAAAAAATAATTTTTATGCACAACTACAAATATTACTTAAATATCATACTATAGATAATAAGTCTAATGAAATAATTGTAATGGGAGATTTTAATGTCAACTGGGACTGTGAAAAGTGCAGAAAAACACTCAAGGATATAATGGAGACTTTAAACTGTACTCAACACATTGAACAACCCACAAGAATAATGAGACACTCTAAAACTAAAATAAACTTGGTCTTCAGTAATAAGCCCAAGCGAATTATTAAATCTTATAATCTCATTACTGGTATTTCAGATCACAATTTCATATTATTTTCTAGAAATCTTATAAAATCACAGGTTAAGAATCATCATTTTTATAGTTCATCTAATAGGAGATCCTTTTATGAATTTATACCAAGAAGTCAGTGACAAAATGTAGCAGAAGCATTGGCATCAGTTAACTGGGAGCCTTTATTGTGTAGTGATTATCCACAATTCTGTAGCAGTCATTTCACTGACATTGTCAAGGATGTTATATCAACATACTCCACTAGAGGTCGACAAAAAATAAAGAAAACATTTAATTTGCCCTGGTTAGAGAATCTAATGAAAACAAGATATCAATTACTAAAACAGTTCTTGAAAACAGGTCCAACTCTGGATAGACAGAGATTTACTTCAATGCGCAATAAGGTAACAACAACTTTGAGACAGGGCAAAGCAAATTTTTTTATAAATACAATTGAAAGAGCCAAAGGTAATGGTAAAATTATCTGGCAACATTTAAATAAATTACTTGGCCATCATTCAAACAAAAACAAAAATACAATTGAACTTTATGTAAATAACTCCATTGTTAAAGAGCCTCTATCTATTGCCAGTAACTTAAACACTTTCTTTATCTCAGTTTTGACCCAGTCGTATGCTCTGATAATGTTAATGATGCTGGTCAAAATTTGACCATTACTCATATTTCAGACACTGAAGTTGTTAAACTAATTATAGGTTTAAAAAATTCGAAAGCACTTGATGCATTTGGTATTAACACAAATTTCCTAAAGGAACATATGGATCTGCTTGTACGTCCAACAACTCATGTTTTGAATATGTCATTCGAACACTCCATTGTTCCAACAGATTGGAAAATTGCTGCAGTTACACTGATTTTCAAAGTAGGTGTGAAGACTGACATGGCTAATTATCGCCCCATAAGCATACTCCCGCTTATATCTAAAATAGCTGAGAAGTGGGTGGTTAAACTCCTCACTGCTCACCTAGAAAACACCCAACCCTCATTACATCCACTGCAGTTTGGCTTTCGGGCCTATCACTCCACAGATACTGCCCTGTGTCTGTTAGTGGAGAACTTGAAGAACCTGCTGGACAAGAGTCCCTATGTTGGAGCTGTATTTTTAGATCTGAAGGCTTTCGACTCTGTACACCATCAGATATTGTTGTCCAGATTGACTCAGTTTAATATCTCCAGTCAGGCTCTTCAGTGGTTTGCCTCATATCTCTCGCACAGGAAAAAGTGTGTAGTGTTGGACGGGGTTAAATCTCCATATTTAGACTGTGATACAGGGGTTCCTCAAGGATCCGTGCTTAGGCCTTTATTGTTTTCTCTTTTCATCAATAACTTACCTGAAGTTTGTCCAGATATATTTGCTCAAATGTATGCGGATGATGCAGTTATATATACGCAAGCCAAAAGTGTCCAGCAGGTGGCAAAAGATCTTACAGCTGCTTTAGCATTAATGCATAGCTGGCTGGAGGACTCATGCCTAAAGTTGAACACCTCAAAAACTGTCTGCATGTACTTCTCAAAACATCCCTTAAATTTGAAGCAATCAAACATATTTCTGGATGGAGCAGAGCTTGAATTAGCTCCAGAATTTAAATATCACTATCCTTTAAGAGTCACACAAATAAAGTGTCCCAGGTACTTAAATTTTATCATCGAAATTTTAATCATATACGTAGTAACTTAAATATGAATGTTGCAAAAATTTATTTTTACTCAATGATTATTTCTCATATAGATTATTGTTTGACGTCCTGGTCACTTGCTTGTCCAACAACACTTAAAATGATTGAAAATATTTATAAAAGAAGTTTAAAATTACTTGACAAAAAAATCGACTTCCTATCACCACTGTCATGTGTTAAAAAAACATAAATTATTGAACTTCAATAATTTAATGAAACTTATAAGAGTGTGCTTAATATATAAAGTCTTACACTCCCTTGCTCCACCACCACTAAAGGAGTTCATTAAGCGTAAAGAAAGCTTAGACAGGACCACTCGAGCCACAACCCGCGGCGACTTGTTTATACCCCACAGACGGACAGCATTTGGGCAGAAGGTCCTCTCTGTCCAGGGTGGCCATCGGTGGCCATTGAGGAACAGTCTTCCTCAATCCATTAGAGACTGTTCTACATTCAACTTGTTTAAGGCACAGGTTAAAAATTGGTTATGAACAAATCAAGTGTGTGATCATGTATAAGTTGAATAGTTTTAATGTTTTACTTGGGAATAGAATGGCATGTATGTGTGAGTTTGGTGATGGAGTTCTTATTATGTATGAATTATGAACTTTTTTGTGAATTATTATGTCCATTTTTAATATGTTTTTTGGACAACAGATGGAAATTAGCCTTTGGCTATAATCTGGTATGTTTACATTCATGTAATTTCTTTTTTTACATGTATGGTCATTAACATGCACTGTCCCAAATAAATTTATATAAATGATCCCAACTAAACCATCACAAGATTGGTTCAGATCTCTAGATTCGTATATGTCTAGATTCCTTAGGAAAGATAAACCCCCACATATAAGCTTAAAAACACTACAAGTTTCTAAAATTGACTGAGTCTTCATTAATCTCATGCAAACGTACACCTATCTGGAACAACCCTGACATATTACAAAACAATAATATGGTAAACTTTCCAGATTGGAGAACATATATTAGAAGGAACAGAATTTATTCCATTTGACAGACTAGTTACACAATATGGAATCAACAGGAAAAGATTTTTTGAATATCAACAAATTAAATCCATAGTAAAAAAAAAGAAAAGAAATTTAAACCCGGTCAAGTTGAACTACAAACACCACCAAGTGTGGTACAATTTCTTACTCTTAAAACCCCAAACTTAATGTCCAAAATATACAGAATGCTTTCTAAAACAGATGAATCAATATCACTTCCTATTGCAAAATGGGAAGCGGATTTATCAGTGAACTTAGACCAAAACTTCTGGTCTCAGGTATGCATAAAAACCTTTCATTAAATTAGAAATCCCAGTCTTCAATTAATTCAATACAAAATATACACTATATAGGTCATCGGAAGCTCAAGACGGGCTTTATGTTCTCCAACAGCTGCTCACACTGTCAAGCCAATACACCGGACAATTACATCCATGCTCTTTGGTTCTGTCCACCAGTTCAGAAGTTTTGGTGCGAGATATGTGAACACTTATCAAAGTGTCTGAAATGTAACATTTCAACTTCCCCTTTAGTGTGTTTGTTGGGCAAATTGGGGGATTCCCTAGGAGCGTCTTCTCTGGCGGTGCTCTGTCTCCGGGCTGGGGCCCTGGCTTGGCCTTGGGTCCTGGTTGGTGTGTCGCCGAGGTTGCGGGTGGGTGGGTTGGTGCATGGGGGCTCAGCCCTGGCACGGGGGGCCTCCGGAGCATCAAGCCAACTGGGGGGCTCTTCAACTGGTGGGGAGGCTGTTACATCCTCTCAGAAGTTCTCTGGTCTCCAGGAGTTCACTCTGCATGTGGGGGAGAGATATAGAAGAGGTGGAGAATGAACTCAACCTGGGTGTCTATTGTCTTGTGTAGTGTGGGAGAGGAGTGGATCATGGGGTGGGTGCAGCTTTCTCTATGGTGGGGTCGGGTGGGCTGCCCCGGACTCTGTGGGGCTGGGTGGTGCTGCTGCTGTGGGCCCCGATACGGATGGGCCTGGGCCCCCTTGCCCTGGTGGGTTCCAGAGTGTGGGGGTGCCTACTGGGGTCAGCGGGGGAGCACCTAAGGTGCATGAACAGACTAAACTCGTATTTAAACACTCCATAGAGAGGTATCAGGTTGCGCTGTACGGCACACCGGTTGCCTTGGGTATGGACCTGCTGCCATGCGTTCATGAGCTTCATGTGGCTTAAGTGCCAGTTGGCCGTCCAAACTCTACTTCACCCTCTAACGAAGCCTGTGCAAAAAAACTGCATTGTTTTAAATGCTCCCACCCAGGGGTCAACACACGTACATGCCCAAGTTGTGTCTGGGTCACCCCAAGAGAACGAGATGCTGCAAGACCCAGGCCAGCCTCGCCGCAGCCTAACCAAGGATTGCTGTCACCAGGCTTATGTGGAGAAGCTTGAGTCACTACCGGCAGCTCGTGCACCCAGCAGGCAGTCGGGAAACCCCCGTGTGCGAGGACGTTTCACTTAGGCATCCCTCCCCCATTTCCAATGCAATGCATTGTAGGGCACATGGAAGATATGGAGTCCAGAGCGCCCTGGTATACTCCACTAAAGACTAAAGTTAACTTTAACTCAGTGGCAGTCGACGCCACCCTGGACACAGGTGGGTCTCTGTTTGCTGCACAAGCTGATCTCGTTCAGGTGAACAATTTGTATCCCAGCAGGACCCACCATTGGATGGGTCCACTGCCAGTTGATCTGTTGGGTGAGGGTAACGCCATTATGGTCCTTGATATATTAGAGCCCTCGCTGGAGGGTAAAGCTGCAGAGGCAAACCTAGCAGATCAGAATCATTGGTTGACTTCCTCGAACAATTCAGCCATATGTTCGACAAGGTCATTTGGGTCACACATCTTTAAAGGAGCATGTGATCATCATGAGAGATGTGAGGCCTATTAACCTCCCCCTATACCGCACCTCGCCAGCGAAAAAACAACTCATTGAATAACAAGTACAGAAGATGCTGGAAAACAGCATAATCAAGCTCTCCAAACGCCCCTGGGTCAGGTCCATTGTGATCGTTGTGATCGTGATCATCGTCAGGTGACTGTTGTTGTGATTTGGTGCTGTATAAGCAAAATTGAACTGAACTCACCCCCTGATGCAAATGTTAGCTCAGCACTCAATCACTCTAAGTTATCATCAAAAAACAGCAGAGAGAGCAACGGGAGAGCATCCATATTTTTACAAGGGACTTTAATTCAATTCAATTCAATTTTATTTATACAGCACCATAACACAACAACAGTTGGGAAGGCCAAAAGAGAAAGCCAAGGGTTTGCAGCTCACAGTGTGAAGTTCCTGGGCGTGCACATATCAGATGACCTCTCCTGGAACCTGAACACCACTACCATCATGAAGAAAGCCCAACAACGTCTTCACTTTCTTAGGAAACTGAAGAAGGCCAGTCTCCCTCCTCCCATCATTTTACCAGGGAACCACTGAGAGTGTCCTCTGCTGCTACATCACTATCTGGTACGGGAACTGCACTTTTGCTGAAAAGAAGTCTCTGCAGCGGATAGTGAGGACAGCAGAGAGGATCATTGGAGGCCCTCTCCCACCCATCTCCCAACTCTACAACAAACACATCATCCGATGTGCGAACAGCATAGTGATGGACATTTTTACATCCCTCGCATGCACTGTTCTCCCTCCTTATATCTGGCAGACACTTTTGCAACATCAGAACCGCAGCATCCAGAGCAATTTCTCCCAAGCAGTCAGAGCCCTCACTACCACCAAAGAACTGATATACAAAAACACTTTTACAAACACCTTACAATACTCACTAAAAGACTCAAAAACAACAAAAACTTCCACAAATCCACAAAACAATATGAACAATATGCTTACACACATCTAAATTATACTATATTTGCACATTTTGCATCTTGGACATGTCTTCTTCCTGTCTTGTCTACAATATCCTGGCCATAACTTGAACCTGGTATTCAATACCTACCTACCTACTGCACATTCCACTTCGTATTGTCTCTGTGGTGTCTTTGTTTATTGTGCAGTTAGTACTGTATAGTATTGTATAGTTAGTAATAGTACCTTTTTATATCTTAATTTTACCCAAATTTAGCAAGTTATTATTTATTTGTAATTGCTAGTTTTATATCTCTTGGAGATACATTTTTTATATACTTATAAATGCACCATGGGGGGCTTGGGGTGAAACAGCATGTAAGTACGCTGTATACTGTGTACATTATTATATTGACAATTAAGGTCTTGAATCTTGAATCTTGAATTTAGAGTTATTCATCAATTTTTCCTTTGCTACATAATTCCATATATTTTTCTTCATATCTTTGATGTCTTTAGTGTGTATCTACAAAGTAGAAAGTAGTAAAATAAAGAAAAACCATTAAATGAGAAGGCTGTCACGGTCCTGGGTCAGTGACCCAGCTTTTTGGATTTGTTTTATTATTGTTATTATTAATCCGTGACCTCATGGTTTATGATTACTTGTTTCTGTTTTAGCATCCCAGTCCTTCTTTGCTCTGTTGATTCTAGTTCTTAGCTTTTGTTCTGGTGCCCCCGTGTTTAGTGTACCGTATTTTTCAGACCATAAGGCACACCGGATTATAAAGCGCATTAAGCGAAACAAAACAGTCAGATAAGTCAAACTTTACTCAACTAATTATTCTTGCTTCCTCCACTTTTGTACCATTGATTCATTAATGTTGAATTCTCTCGCAGCTGCTCTATTCCCATGTTGTTAAAGTATATAAATGACTAATGTCATATTGTGGATGGATTATCTCAGTTGTTCACCTGACTGAAGTTTGATCTGTTTACAGCATCCTGCGTTGTGATTGCATTTGTCCCTAACCATCAGGAACCCTCCCATTAACGAGTGGAAAAAAGTTAGCATTCTTCCACCAGCTTCACTGTGTTTATCTCATGCTAACATAGCTATATCACTAGCGATCACGTAGCACATCATTATATACCAGCTAGTCCAACTTCAGTAACCCTACAAAAGTCACTGCTGTTTAGTTTTCTGTCTTCATATATGTTAGAAGTGATAGCAGAGCTGTATGTTTAAAATTTTTCAGAAATCTCTCATTCAGAACATGCTATATCATGTTTAGGTGGAAACTAGTGAGCTAACTTCCTGCTAACTTCTAACTCAGTTAAATTTTATAAATTCTGTTTTCATGGATGCCTGGATGTTAAACTTAATTGTTACACCTGGTAAAGCAGCAATGCTGATCATTTTATTAAAGATGAAAGAATTTAGACATCTCAGTGATGCCGCAGTGTTCGTTTGACTTTGGGACCTGAAGAAGACGGAGTTTTGGACCCAGATTACTCTGTGAGGCTCCTGACTATGGGAGCCGTAATGCTATCACAATCCATCAAGCGGTGCAGCTTCGTAGCTTACCAAAGTTGTACTTTTTTGACAGATTTTTGAACGTCGCGTACCACATAAAATCAGTTCGAGACCAGTAAACACAACCAGAATTCATACATAAGGTGCAGCGGATTATAAGGTGCGCTGTCGATTTTTGTGAAAATTAAAGGATTTTAAGTGAGCTTTATAATGTGGAAAATACGGTAAATATTTACAGTGGTGGATTTTATTGAATAGTTGGATTGAATAAGTTTAGAAAAACACGTCCTCTAAGACGATGAACGTCCTTTGTCCTGCAGCCTCTGTGAGAAACTCTGTTGCTGCTTTTCATGCAATGCAAAAAAGCTTCACAG
>VUQP01026446.1:7387-17744 GCA_015108555.1 Coptodon rendalli
GTGCCAGGAAAACCATCTCCAGCTGAACGTTGGCAAGACCAAGGAGCTGGTGGTGGACGTCAGAAGGAGTCAGCACAGAGACTACAAGCCCATTATCATCAATTCAGTGGAGAGGGTGCAGTCCTTCAAGTATCTGGGTGGCCAGCAAACTGTTCCAACTTCTGCAATCCGGCAGAAGGTTCCGCATCATCCTGCTTGTTCACACTACAAATTAAATGTGACAGCAAACACGATCTAGTGTGAACCCTCAAAGCGGCCCACATGAGCAAAAGAAGACGTCACACACAACATGCTCTGTTTAGACCCAGAGCAAACAGTATTTTTTGACCGATGGACCTTTATATAAAGACTTGTTTCGGACTTTACGTTTCCCAATTATGCTTTAAGTTATAAAGTTATTATGTTATATACATATGGCTTAATAATTTTCCTTGTTGCTTTTTAGAGAGGAGCGGTGCTTCAAAGGATAGTTGCAGATTTCTGTCAGAATCTGCAGATTATACAGTACAACGGACGGATTTAATGCGACATGACCCTTCAAACAGCAGTCGCTGTTTCTTTTTTATTTGTTGGGGGGGTGTTTATTTTTCTGATAAATAATTTTGACCAGTAAACTTTCCTTGTTTAAAAATGCACCATTGTGTGGTCTTCCTTTACTTGTGACTTCTTGATGTTGGAAAATACAATAATCGAAAAATACCACATTACATACAATATAAATGTAATAATGTCTAACACATTATGGAGTATGCTATGCTATTTATATTATGAAAAGCAGATTTTTGACACTTGAAGTTTTTCCCATTTTCAGATAAAATAAACACACACAAAACAAAAGCAAAGAGCAAGAACACAAAGCTGGAAAACCCACCGGGTCAACCCACCCGAAATCAACTCAAAATACTCCCACACAACAGAACCTCCTCTGTTCCTCTCTGGCTCCATATCTCTCAGTAGAAATATCAGTGGTTTGCTATCTGTCACCATCAAAAATCCCGCAAATCCCGCGACTGATTCACTTTCCAATAAACCATTGAATCAGGTACCGAAGCAGTTAGGTTCTAAATGAAGCTTCAGACGTCACTGATAACGTGACTCTGACCAAACGAATCAAGCTTCGACACGGTGCTTCTGAAGCAGTGTGTTGATTTTTTTGACACAAGAACTGGAGCGTCAGCTTCAAGCAGGACATCACTACAAAAACTAATTTCAACTCTGATGTCTTCTTAAAGTCATTGCTTAGTAACATCTTGTATAATTTCAGATCCTTGCTGTTCCCCACCTGCCCTGTATGTGGCCCCAGTGTGTTCACCCTGTTTCCAGTCCATCAGCACAGCTGTTCCCTGCTAATTCTCCTACATGTACAGAAAGTCTGAACACTCAGTGTTTGGTGAAAAAATATGACAGCAGTGTTAATTTTTTAAAAATGTGAAAAATCCTAGGAGAGACAACTGAGACAGCTATTGTCCAGAAAGCTGCAGCAGTTTCCTTAAAATCTGACAGTTTGACATCTGAATAAGTTCTGCATCACAAGTACTGCATTTGCAATATCCTGTAATAATTGTGCCTGTTTTAATTCTTCTTCTTCTTTTTGTTTAACAGCTGTTGACAACCAACGTAAAAGGGCATTACCGCCTCCTACTGTTCCAGAGTATGGGTCAGAAAGCGAGCTTACAATCTGTATAACAAAACAAAAACCCTACACTCTTTCATATCCTTCAAACCCCACCAGTTCCCTCACCTGTGCTCTACTCTGCAGAACTTTCCTCTCCACATCATAACCCTTGCATGGCAGTATTACATCCTCTACCGCCTCCTCCTCCTGGCACACTCCACAAACTCCTCCTGTATTTGTATAGCGCTTTACTAGTCCCTAAGGATGACTTTACACAATTAGTCATCCACCCATTCACACACTGGTGATTGCAAGCTACATTGCCGCCACAGCCACCCTGAGGCGCACTGACAGAGGCGCCACCGGCCCTCTGACCACCACCAATAGGCAAAGGGTGAAGCATCTTGCCCAAGAACACAACAACTGAGCCGGGGCTCGAACCGGCAACCTTCCGATTCCAAGGCGAACCCCCAACTCTTGAGCCACGATTGCCCTGATCACTCCTTAACAACCTGCCTCCAAACAATACCTTTTGCTGGTATACAGAATGGTATACAGCATACCCTGCCTTGTCTTTAACAAAATGAATGTAGACTTGAAAGAACAGCTGCTGATTCAGAATATACTACCACCTGCCTGATTCTTGAACACTCTACCCATTTCAACGGTGCCTGTTTTTAACCAGCATATCACTGCGAAATATGAGGGACAAAATTACATGGCATCTAGCAGCTGCTCCACCACTCCCCTGCAGCTGTGCAAATGACCACACCCTCTCACCGCATTTAAATGAAGTTCAGGTGTGGATCCTGCTCATTGAGTGAATTGTTGGTTTCATCTCTGCTCTTAGTCTTTACAACACAGGTAAAGATAGAAAGACTGGCTGGATCTTTAGTCTGTAAACAGAGAAACTCAGTGTTTGCAGTATAAATATTTTTATTCCAAACAAAGTCACCAGTCTGGGTGTGGCTGTATTTGATGTATTAGTTGTCTGTTCACACAAGCAGATACAACAAGGTTTCATGTTAACAAGTGAACTTTACTCTGAATCATCTTGCCTGAAGTCAGACTGATGAGGATCAAAAATTTTACATTACATTACAAGATACCAAAGATCTGTTTCTTCACACAAATCTGTACGAGATCATGACCCAGTAAAACTGTCAGACTAATTTCATTTGTCAAGATGAAATGTTTTTACTTTCCATAAATCTTGTTATATAATGATTTCTTTTAGTTGGAAAAACTGATTATGAGTCATAACAGGATACTGCTTGTTGTTTCTGAATCATGACACAGATTATAGATGACCTCTGTTTTTTCTTATGCTTGTGATAAAGAAAAGAATCTGTGAAGTGTCTTAACCAAAAACCAACAACATCACATTTGAAGAGAGGCAATGTTAGCAGGCCCTTTTAGCTGAGTGGAACAGAAATGTGTCCTGCTAGTGTCTGACTGTCACGCTCTGCCTGCTACACAAAACCAAAAAGAAGAAGGACCAAGCAGGCAGTAGGGGTTTCATCACAGCTGACTCTGATTTGTTATATTCCAAAACATGTCAGAACTAAAATTAGGGGGCATGAAGAAGTAGATCCTACAGTGGCTTTGAGCTGGTACGGGGAAAAGGACGAAACGTATACAAGTGACTCACAGTTTTCTTTCTTAACAAAGCAGAACAGCAGTGAGAGCATCGGTTCAATGAAAAGCTGTCAGCATAAACATCAAGTGATTCCCACACTGCTTTCTTCCTGTAACCTGGCCACATCTTTGTGTCCACGCTTTATGAAACCAAGAGTGGATACACTTCATGCCCTGTGCGTTATTTACTGTGTTTTACGGGAACTGTCCCACAGCACAAAAATTATTTTACTGCCATATCCAACACAGTGGTTAGTTAGAGAATGAGCTCCACTCATCTTTACTGTCAGCTATGTTTGTTTCTCACAGTTTTTTACTTTTACTCCCTACATGTTTAAACAAATATCTGTACTTTCTTACATTTTCAGAAAGGCTTGTTAAGTTTAGTTTGACACATTTAGGGGGGTTATTTCACGTCCCTGCGAGCCTTCACACATCACACAGATCCTTGTTTCTGATCCTAAATAGAAACACATGAAAGTCAGTCTTGTTCCAGGACAGGTGTCCATAAGTTGTGGAGCAGTACTTCAGCCTTTAACCAGAGATGCTAAAGAGAAGCAAGCATAAAGGAACTTACGTTTTTTTAAGTATCAGGTGATTTGAAATGTAGCGTTACTATGAGCTCAAAAAACACCAACGGACACACAAAATGTTTGTGTGCAGTTTGTCTCAAAGTGTGTCTCAAATGTCCAGCTGCTGTATTTGATAGGAGAGAAAAGAGAGCTAACTTCACTCAGAGATGGAGAAAGATAAGAAAGACGGAGAGGAAGAAGAGAGCTTAGATTTAAAGGTTACATGTATGTCCTCATGTTTTTAATTCAATCCGATTAAATTTTCAATTCAATTCAGTTTTATTTGTACAGCACCAACTCTTATTTTGTGAAATCCTGCCATTGAGCTGATGAATCAAGCATTAGCAATTTGTAAAATGAGCAAGAGCGTGAAGCTTCTTATGCAGCACTTATAAGGAGCACATGCTGACTGAACAGACCTAAACTTACCAGCACACAGTACAGATCAAAACTGGCCAACGGCTGCTTGAGCTATTATGAAGTTTTAGTAAGGCCCTTTGTGTCATGGTCCTGGGTCTCTGTTTGTGGTTTCTGGTTTAATATATATTCTGCGATTTAGTATTATTCATGGTTCTGTTACTTGCCTCTCCTTATTCAGCATTCTATGTGTACTCTGTCATGTCTCCTAAGAATTTTAAGGTTCTGTCTATATATGTATTCATCTGTTTCCCAGTCATGTGTCTTGCTCCCGTGTTTCCCTGTCCTCAGTCCATGTCTTAGTGTGTCTCATGTGTCCTGTTTCATTTTAATAATCCCTTGTCCTGTGTTCAGTGCATTTAGTTTTGGTTCCTCCATGTCTGATTACGTCTGATTAGTTCCAGCTGTGTTTCCCTCCTGTTTCCCACCCCCTCATATCCTCTGTGTATTTAGTCCTCTGCCTATTGGTGAGCTGTCTCATGTTGCTGTGTGTTTCCTTGTGTTTTCTCATCTCTTCTACATCGCTGAAGAATCACATCACTACGGTGGAATCTCTCCACCTCCACGTCGCTGCAGCATCAGCAGCTGAACTCTCCTGTTTGCCTGTTGGCTGAAAAGCTGCAGCCACGGTTCAAAGAAAGCAGTAATCTGGAATATGTGGTCAGCTCCGACATTCCAGTCACAGTGTATTTCTTAGCTTTTTCCCACCACACAGCTCTACCCTGGCAACTTTGTGTTTAAGGCTGAGTTAAAATGCAAAGAGGGAGAGAGAAAGCTCTCAGGAGGCCAGACGGTCCCTGAATGCAATAAATGCATCAAGTGTTTGGAGCTTGATGACTTTGTTCTTTTTTCATTCTATAAACAAGAAGATGAACCCTTTTCTTATTTGTTTGATTTTAGTTCTCATGTCAGTTTTTGAGTCTTGTATTTGGAGCTAAGTCTGCTCAGTGATGGGAGAGGAACAATGAATATATTTAATATTGAACTTGGAAAAGATGTACGGAAAAGCACAATTTTAAGCAAAATGAAAAAAAATTAAAAGAATAGAAATGGAAAAGAGATGAGAGGGAAGCTTTTAGACATAAAAATTTGTTGTTCAGCAACTTTAAGGATGTTTTGAAATGAAGCGGAGTGCTGCTCTGCTCAGGCTCTCCCACCTCTTTTGCATCAGGTGTAGTCCCACCTCTTTCCAGGAAGCAGCTAACCTGTATGTTCATGTTTGGTGTCCAGGTGTGGAGTGGATCTTGTTGTTTGCGTGTCTCTGTCAAAAGAAACGGTAAGTTTGCTTTGTTTCCTCCTTTTAACAGTTTGTCTTTAGGAACTTTACTGTTTGTTCAGCTCATGTTTGATTTCTTCACACAACAAATCGTGTGTCTTTTGATTTCCAGGTCTCTCTCTCTCTCTCTTTTTAAAGTCAGTGTGTAATGTTTTTCTGGCTAACATCAGCTGTGTGCAGCTGAGTTTCAGCACAAATTTGCCGCTCCATAATTCACGGTAAGGGACTCACAGCTGGACCAAAGAGGCCGAGTTTGTTAGCCGTTCTGAGCTACATTTGTGTACTTATAGTTTGTACTCTGCGAGTTCCATCAATAGTTCACACAGAGACACAGCGTACATGATGACATCACAGCTCAGCTGCATTGTTTTTATCACCTTTTCCTCCTTTACTGTCACTGTGATTAATATTACAGGCTATTAAAGAAAATATCGATTTTTCAGTACTTTGACAAAAGAAATATAGAATAAAAAAATTTTGTCAATGAAAAAGAGCATTAATGAGAAATAGAGGAAAAAAATACATAAACATTGGACTAATGTTTTTATTAGAATGAATTAAAAAGGTGGAAGAACTGTACACCACTGTACTGAAATTATTTTTGTCTAGGCAGAGCAGGGCAGACTCAAGCGCAGACTGCAAATCACAAGAAACAGTTCTTTTTTTGCACAACTGCTAGTGTGTTATGTACTACACTTAAGTTGCTAAACTCTACAGATTCTGGGAAACGGTCTAAGGACAGGGCCTGGGAGTCTATATACAAGGACAAGGTATTTAATACTGAGAAAAGCATAAAGAGAACTCAAAATATTGCAAAGACCAGGATTACACTGACGTGTGTTACACAATAGACCAGAGAAGATTACTCACAGCCACTTTCTTAAGTGGCTGACAGACAGGATGATGAATCACAGATGAGCCACCTGTTTGTGGTTTACCTTTTAGACTGACTGACATCCACAAGAGGATGATGATGGACGAAGAGGAGAAGAGAGCAGAGTCCGGTGAACCTAGACCAACGAGGTCAGAGAACTGAACTCACTGAGTTAACAGTAATAATTCTAAACTGACATTATAATTAGTGTTGAGTGTGGTTGATTTTGACTGGGTTTGTGTGCTGAGAAGAAATGAAAATGAATTTATAAAAAAAAATCAGTTTTGTCCAGTTTTCCTGTAAAAATCTGTAATGTAATGTAAGAGGACTCTTGCTCATAGGAAAAAGCTGCTTTGATGATGATATCTTTGGGGAAAGTCTGTACTGAGCGGGTTCCATGTTTGTCTTTAAAGAACAGAGCTGCTCGGTCTCTGATTCTCATGTCTTTGTGTTTGATCTGTTAAACGGTCTGAGAGGTTACAAAGAGACCCAGGGTAGTTTCTAAGCAGCTAAAGCCTGGATCATACTGGTGGCTGTTAATGAAACCTCCATCAGGACAACACTGAGCAAACGGTGATGTTCATGGAAATCAATAAATTAAATTCAGTGCAACTGTACATTATATTACCAAAATTAAGTTTTTTTTCTTTAAAACTGTAAGAATATATTTCCCTACCTTTGCTATGTAAATCTTTAATCAAATGTACTTTTGGAAAAGTTGTGATTAGTTTGGTTAAATTTGGACAATCCCACTTATTAAGGACCACACCTACAGATCACGCTGTATGTGTGTGTGTATACATATATATATATTATTTATTTATTTGTGATTTTACTGGTAAGCACTTTTGTGTACTTTGTGGTCTTTAAATGTGCTATATATAATTATTACATCTGAGAACAAACAATGTGGATAAACAAGTGCTCATGGAGACTTTTTTATAAATCTGGATAATAGTCTGGATCAGATCTCACTGACAGACTGTGGACATTACGGAACCTTAAATGTGTCGCCATCTTCCCTCCTTCATCTGCAGATTAAAAGTAAACAAAGATAGTCATTAAAAGTCTGCAGGTCAGAGAGAGAATAAATCATTGTGTCATGTCAAACACAGTAAGAAGCTGAAGCACAGATGCGAAGAGTAGATGTTCATCAGATTATGATGTCACTCTTTTTGTCTTCATATACATTCAGTCTGTGTTTATGATGCAGATTTTCTGCTTTTATAATAACACATTTTATTTTCTATATTCAAAGACAGACTAGTTCGGGATTCTCAGAAACTCACTGTGAAGTTATGGCCTCATCTCTGTCCAGCCCCTCCCGTCTAACAGAGCTGGACATGAGTGGAAACACCCTGCAGGATTCAGCAGTGAAGCTTCTGTGTGCTGGACTGGAGAATCCAAACTGTCGACTGGAAACTCTCAAGTGAGTTCACTAATTGCAGCTCTTATCGTTATTTACATTTCAGATCTTTGATTGAATTCTTTAGTTCATAATTGTTCAGGAAACGTCTGGAGACAAATGTGAAGAATTTTGAGTGCTTAAAGTGTATGAATGTGAGCGTGAATGAATAATGGCATTGTAAAGCGCTTTGGGTGCCTTGAAAAGCGCTATATAAATCCAATGCATTATTATTATTATTAAAGTCTTTCTAAACGACAGAACAACACTTTTTCCTTTCGACTTCAAAAGGAAGTCACAGACTTGAGCAGGGTTTATTTAAAGGCTGACAGTGGAGTGGTGATAGGGAGATGTTTGACAATCAGTACACTCACATTACAGCTGATGAAAGAATCTGTGTATATGATTAAACAGCTGATTGCTCACAGCTTGTGCACTATTGGAGATGTTCATTTGGCTGAAGTCTGTAAAGAAATTGCGGTCCATTTAGTTCACATGGTGTGGTCTCAGAATGGACCGAGTTCCCCAGATCACTGCAGCATCCTTAGCATGGAGGTTTCTTCCTCAGTCTTGGAGCCCCTAAAGGGTCCATCCACACCACCAGGGTCTTCTCCCTTGCCTTTTCTTTGTCCTTGTACTTCAGTGGCTGTGCTGCATCTATGTTTGTGCAGTGTTGCTCTCCCGTGGAAGTGCTGATGTCCCTGCCTTGAGTAAAGAGCTGGTCTTTCTTCAGGTGGAAAAGCATCCTTCACTGACCAAATGAAAAAAGGTCTAGAGTTTGATCCCTCCTAGTAGGACAGGAAACATATTGATAGTAGTTTCAAAGTGTCTTTGCAAGCATAAATTTGTCAAATGAGCCAGTATACCTAAGGTATAGGTATAGGCAATCACCCCATACCAGTATTTAAAGGCTGTACTGGGTCCTGAGTGGTGGTGTTGTTGCTTTTAGTGTGTGTTTGTGAGCTGCAGCCATTTGTATGTAGCAGCAACTGTTATAATAAATGTATGCTAGAAAGCATGCGTACATGGTCCAGTCTATCGTGCATCTATTACTCAAACTTTTAGTGAAGAGAAGTTGATCATCAGTGACACTGTCTTTAAAATACTCCTGTTAGAAATGTACTAGTTTAAAATGAAAATTTATTTTCTCTTGTGTTTGTTTCAAGCTGCTTCCTGTTGGCTGTTTGGAGTTTCCATTTTCTAAACTATAACATTTTGAACCTTCTTCAGCTCTGGACTGATTATGAAACACTGAATGATTTCAAGCACAGACTTTGTCTAATAAACTTACAACTTTAATTCTTTACACAGATTGGTGAGCTGTGGTCTGTCAGAGATCAGCTGTGATTATCTGGCAGCAGCTCTGAAGTCCAACCCCTCCTATCTGAGAGAGCTGGACCTGAGGTTGAACAAAAAGCTGCAGGATTCAAGAGTGAAGCAGCTGTGTGGTTTTCTGGAGAGTCCAGGATGTGGACTTGAAACTCTGAGGTCAGTCACCATGTTCTAGTTGTGCTGAGATGAATATGGTGTGAAAGTTGTGCTGACACTAAACTGCCGACATAAGACTGATATTATACTGATCCATACTGAGGATCTTCTGGTAAAGACTGTTTTCTTCTTCGCTGGTTTAGTCTATTGACTGTAGCAGAAAAATGTTCACATTACAACCCTTCAAAGAAGAAGAAAAAGTCTGTTTTCTTCTTTTCTGAGTTAGTCCATTGAGTATAGCAGAAGAATGTTCACATTTCAAGCACTTATACTCTCCACAGGGCGCCAACCAGCCTACATTCCTAATTCAGAATGAGGGGACCCTGATTAACTGTGTACCGTTCTTCCTCACAGTTCTAAGTATCAGACACAACAATGAATAATCCACAGTGGACTTTCCCTAGCAGGTCAAAGGTCACGACACACAGCAATCTGTGAAAGTGAAAGAGATTGGACCAGGAATCACTGCACATTTGCAAACTGACACTGCTGCATGGCATGCTGGGCAATACTTAGTAATGTTAAACTGGTCTCTGCTGAAGTTTGTGTTGATTATAAATTGGAGACAAGGAGCTAACTAATGTGCAATCAAAATTAGTCTATGAGTCGGGTTTCCTTCTATACTCCTCAGTAGGGATGGGTATCGTTTAGGTTTTATCCGATACCGGTGCCAAATCGGTACTTTTGAAACGGTGCCGGTGCTTAAACGGTGCTCGAACCGGTGCTTAAAGAATGGAGAACACAAACTTCGTCCAAAAGCCTCTCATGTTTTTATTTTTAGCAGTCTCTTTTTTTCTGCAAAATGATAAGAACCGTAACAACATATAAACATCATCTGTTCAAAGATTTATGTTTTTAAAGTGAAACAGTGAAAAATTACAGCACTGTCAATACATGAATATCCAGACGTTGTACAAAAATGTCCAATTCTTGCACACAATTGGACACCACGCCAGTTGATTTTTTTAGGTATTTAAGAGCAGTCATTAATTAATTTTATTAACATGCCTAAAAATGCTTTTTTTTAAAAATGCGTTTTTGAAGAATTAACCACACATTTACATGGTAATGG